>JANZLX010000002.1:24654482-24665922 GCA_025531955.1 Erythroxylum orinocense
CCAATAGATACTATTACATATATATTGATCTAACCGGATCATTAAAGTCCTTATTTGATGATCCTATGATCAAGAACGCTTTTAGATTAAATCCTCAAGACTTGACTCTCATTATCATAATCTCCATTATGATGGCAAGTGTATAAATTTAATCCAGGACTTATCATATTATAATAATAAACAATAAACGTAATATGATAATAAAATCATTTGCCATGTTATTAATCAAAATTAATAATTACAAAACTAAAGTGTTCAATTTATTACATAACGATTGGGTCATGGGCATAATTCCAACGACAACACCGTGAAGAGGAGGCTTGCAAAGAGTTTTGGAGGCAGCATATGTAGGGGTTTCGGTGTGGGCTGCGTAGCTGAGAATAGGGGCGATGCGAGTGAGAGGTAGAGAAAAACGAAAATTAACGCAGAGTTGCGTGGCCGGTGTGTGTGAAGAGAGGCTAGCGTTTGTGCATGGTCGTGAGATGCGTGCACAGTAGCCATGGCGTTGATTTTCAACTCCCCCTCTTCGTCGCCGATCAATTGCTTTTTTGGTATTATTCGGATTTGCAATTTTCTATTAGATCTGCTTCTGGGTTGCTGTTATTTGCTCCATCTGCTTCTTTACCCACATTTGCAGTGATCTCAGTTTTCTTTTCTAGATTTTTTTGGTTCATTTTCTAGTCTTTCTCTTTGTTTGTGGGTTTCTGTTCAAGGTTCACTAATCTCTTCAGTTGGTTAAGGTTTTTGGAGCTTATGTGCATCCATCTGGTTGTCATAAATACACGTAACCTCTAAGAAACTCCTCAACTTGATCCAGGTTGAGTTTTCAAATATTGACACTGGTATGTGCGCCAATTTGGTTTCTCTCTTTTCGTATTTTCTCTTTCTCATACACCCTCTTGTGAGATCTGGAGGGGATCTAAGTATTGCCACAGATCGGTTTTAGTTTTCACCTTTACTGGTCGCTTTTCGATTGAAGGGTTTTAGGGTTTAAACACATACGTGGTTTTCGATTGAAGGCAAAATGGTGGGAGATTTGGGTTAATACTTCATCTCTCCCTCTTTAAGGTAGTCACTCGCTCTCTTAGTCTATCTGTAGTTAGTGAGTGTAGAGTGCGGCTTTAATTTTCGTATTGTATGTGTTGGCCTCTTTCTTAAGCTTTAGATTAACACTCAGTTTTCTACTTCACTCTGCTTCTTCTCTGTCGGTCTTTTGGTTTGCCTTTTTTTCCCTTATTTTTGATAGCTGCTCAATGTGTGTGAAGTGGACGTTTGACTTGGGAGAGTTTTTTTTAGTGGCACATCGTTGTTTCTGCTTCTAGGTTGCTATTATTCGCTTTATCTTTTTCTTTACCCACATTTGTCGTGATCTTAGTTTTCTTTTCTAGATTTTTTTGGTTCATTTTCTAGTCCTTCTCTTTGCTTGTGGGTTTCTGTTCAAAGTTCACTAATTTTGCGATCTGGGATTTATGGTGCTAGTCACTTTTTCTCTTTATCTTTTTTTTTTGGTAGACCTTATTTTTTGTCGTTCTTTTGTTTCTTGGCTAGTTGCTTTGATTTGCATGTTGATTGGTCTAACACCAACTCTTTGAGCTCTTTTCTTTGTTGTTCGTCTATTCACAATTTTTAGCAATGGATCCGTGTTCTTTTAAGTTTTCTTTAGACCTTAAAGAGTATACTTTTGAGATCTTTTGTGAATCGATTCTGGGTAATTTGAATTTCTAGTTAAGGTTTGTCTTTACTTGGTACTATTCTGTTTAAAATTTCGGGTATTTGATAGAGCTTTTTAAGTTTCAGTAAAAACCTCTCTGTTTCTTTGTTTAGTCCTTCCATTTTTCTTCTCTTGAATTGCATATTTTTTTAATATTTTTGTTTTTATTTCTTACTATTTCTTTAGAACATGAAGCTAATTTTCACTTTTCTTGAATTGATAAGTCAAAGGCCTGGAGTTGGTTTTGTGAAATTTGGTATTATAATTTGTACAGGTTTATTATCAATCAGACTTGATGTTGTCCTCTTTGGCAAAATACTAATTTGTATTTTTTGTTGATATCTTAGATGTGAATCGACTGGGATTGCAAAAGAATGTCAAAGGAAAAGACTATGAGGGTAAATCATGTAAAGTCCTTAAAACTCATTTACCAGTTATGTAAATTCATTGGTTTGCCTGGGACAATCTTCTTGAGTTTGATTCTTGTTTTTAAAAGTGTCCATAATGAGCTTCGATGTCCTTGCAACATCTTTTAGATGTATGCTTTAGCTACTGGTATATGGAGTTTGGAGGGTGCCAACATGGAGAATCTCAACAATTAGGCAAAATGGTAGGTGTTTGTAGGTGTTTATATCTGTCAGTCTTCTTTTCGTTACCTTATGTCATTTCGCAATTTTCTGTTGTACGTGAAAAGATACATTGATGGTTAAAAGATACATTGATGCCTACTCAGCCTCTTCAGTCATTGGGTTTTCCATTAAAGATTTGTTACACTTATTAGATGTATATGACAAGGCATTAGTGATGAATTTATTGTAACATATATTCTTTATTTAGTGACAACATTATTGTAACATATAACTTTAATACTTGTGACGAAATCTATTAGACAATATAGCCACTGATGCAAATTTCTGTTTACAACTAATGTAATTCCATTGATGAATTGATATTTTTATTTGTAATAATAATAAACACATTAGTGATAATACTTTTTGTAAGAACCAATTTTCATTTTTGTAACGAAATGATGGTAACACTTTTTTATTAAAATATTAGTGGCCAAGAAGTAATGGACACTGATAAAAAAATTATTATTGACAAATATTGTCATTATTTATAATTATTTTAGTGGTGATAATGTTGTATCAATAAAATAAAATACTGTTACAACTTTATTCGTTATAATTTTATATTATTTGTGTCAACAAACTTGTCATAAATATATAAAGTTGCTGTGACCATATAGTGTTGTCACACATTACATAGGTTTTACTATCGACACTTTTGTCACAAAATAATGAAGTATTGTTACAATTTTATTCGTCACTACATTATGTTATTTGTGTCAACAAACTTGTCATAAATAAGTACAGTTGTTATGATCATATAGTGTTGTCACACATTTGATAAGTTTTGGTGTCGGCAATTTTGTCACAATAAAATGAAGTACTGTTACAACTTAATTCATCACTACTTTATATTATTTGTAACTATAAACTTGTCATAAATATGTAAATTTATTGTGACCATATAGTTTTTTCACATACTCTATAAGTTTTAGTGTCAGTATTTGTGTCACAAAAGTGTTGCATATTTATGGCCATTTGTTAAATTAGTCACTATTTGATTAATGAAGAAAGTATTTGTGATGAGAGGTGACGACTTCAAAAATTGGACACGATTAATAATAGTGACAAATATTACTGCTTTTAGCGACAACTTTTACTTTCACTAAAAATACAATTTCTTGTAGTGTTAGAATAGAGTAACTAGAACAGAGGATTTGATGTGAGGCTATTGACCTAATGAAGTTTGCAACTCTTCACCGATCTTGTAAAATCTGTAAGAAAAGAAAGGTAAAGTAATGATTTATGACAAAATTGATTAAACAACAAATAAAATAGAAAGTAATGATTTATGACAAAATTGATTAAACAACAAATAAAATAGAGGAATTCATTATTCTTAACAGAAACTTGTTTCTTCTCTTCATTCATTTTTCTTCTCATTTTCCTATACACGAGGGATTCTATAATTTTGTTCAACTTCTTCAATTTGTTGCTAATTAACAATAATTAATGATATCGGTAGCTTTTGGAATCCGAGTCCAATTGCGAATGCTATATCTTTTAGTACAGGAAATCAACTATCGATCTTCTTCAGGGGTCCATTAGCCCTTCCTCAAAGGCAATCTCTCATAATTAGGAGCCCTAGTGTTAGACCCCTAAGTTCAAACTGCAAGATCATGCGAGTATTGGCGAGCCTTGACCAATGCTTGGCACGCAGGTCGGCATGAGGAAGGCGTGTTGACCAGGGAAGAAGGCAAAGTCTTGCGAGTTGGCGAGCATAACCCGAGAAACTTGCAAAGTAGGCGAGGGATGCAGGAAGTATCGGCAAAGATCTAGAGAGTAAGCAAGATTTGAGTGGTCACGCGTAGGCGCACATTAGCAGAAATCTTCGATGAGATGTGAGATTCAGATGCGAGGCCACACGGAGTTGGCGAACTAAGTTGTGTAAGACCCGAGGGTGCATGAGAATGCGCAAAGGCATGTGAGACCCCGCGAGGATGCCCGAAGGTATGCGACAGCGACAAGGCACATAAGCACTTGATTTCGACGAGGCAAGTCGAAGGTATGCGAGGTTTTATACTAACTCAGATTGTGACGTGTGCTTAGTAATGGTATGAGACTGCTCCATGAGAGAGCTTGATCATGGAAGATGGACTTGTCCGTGGACGTGCATTGATGGACCTATGTGCGGATAGGCCTTGTTGACTTGGAAAATACATCAATAGTGACATGGCAACTGTGGGTGATGTTGCACATAATGACGTGGTGAAATCAACTTGAAGATCACATTGGAGATTCATCAAATCTAAGATATGAAGACCATGTGGGAGAATCAACTGAAGATAGTGGAAATCTTCAAGGATATGGATGCAATGCCATTTTTTGTTAAAATAAACAACTTCGTTTTCCTTGACTTAAAAAGTTTAACTCGAAGCCCCCCAATAACGTCATCTCTTCTGAAAACAAATGACGTCGTTTTTGTTTGATTTTAAAACGTTAAAGCTGAAGCCCCACAATGATGTTATTTGTTGTTAAAACAAACGAAGTCGTTTAACTTTGACGCCTTTTAGCGATGATCTGGTGTAATCGTCGCTAAATCAATAACATATTTGGCAACGATTTCATAAAATCGTCGCCAATTCTTTTCTTATTTATGATAAATTTTTAATATAACAATTTTTAAATATATCATTTATATAAAATAGTATATAATTTATATATAATGAATAGAGGTTTGTGACAACAAATAAATTTTCAAATCATATATTTAAAAAGAGATTAATAAAAAGTATATGAATGTAATATAAATTAATTTTTCTTAGTTTTATCAATAGGAAGAAATGACATTGTTGTTAACTAAATTTATTTTTGAACTTACAATCATTGTGAATAATATTAAATTTGATTTTTAAGAATATGATATTAATATTTATTATTGATTTCCATTTTTTACTATATTGCAATTATTTTTAATTAAATTGCAATAATTATTTATATGAATTTATAGATAATAATTGCAACTAGTATAATGATTTATGAATGTGTAAATAATAGATAAATTTTCTCATATCTTACTTACGCAATATATTTGTCTATTTAATCATAATACTTACGTAATATATTTGTCTATTTAATCATAATTCTATATTTATTATATATAAATTTGATATTGTTATAAAAAATTTATATTTTTTATATAATTTTGTAGCCAAAGGTCAAGCCAAATGGTAATGGGCTACCATATACATGCTTTGGAAAGAAAGAAACAATAGGCTTTATAAGAAAATGGAGGAAGACAAATACCGCATGGCCAACAAAATTTTGAATTAGATTCGAGCCATTATAGTTGCCAAGAAAGTCGATCACATGTTAACACCTCAGATGAAAATGTTATGGAACTTATGAGTTCCTGCTCAAATATTGTATTTTTGTGTATTAGAGTTTGTTAGTTATTATTAACATAGTGCTCATTGGGAGACCTTTTGAACTAGCTTTTAAGCTAGATTTACATTGAGATGATTATACCTATGTAATAATTCCTACTATAGTAAATATATTACTTATCCATTTTCCAAAAAAAAAAGGTAATGGGCCACCATTTGGTGACGACTACCTGAATCGTCACCTTGTGGTATATTCCTTTCAAATTAATTGAAAACGACGTCATTTTATTTAACAACAAATGACGTCATTTTATACTAGGTTATTATAAACACAAAAATGAAGCACTCTTCATTTTCTTATTAGACGTCTTGATTTTCAAGAAGTGTTGTCTCCTTTATAGTCTTTGTCTCCTATGTTGTGGTTGTCATTGTTGAACAAGCGGCATGTACTGTGTTGGTAATGTTTTTCTTTTCTATTTTCAAGAACTCTCCTACTGTTGTGCTATGTTATTCTGCTACGTTCTGGAGATTATGTGAGTTTTGTTTTCTTCTTATGTTGTATGGGTTTTTGTTTGTATTTGTGTTTGTGTTTGGAAGATGGTCAATTGTGTTTCTGTGTTGGTTGTATATGGGTTAACTTTTTTTTCCCACCATCAATGCTTCTTTGAGGAAGACCTACTAACTGTTTGATGAAAGGATTGTGAGATTATTTAACTTCTGAAAGGGATGCTTATTTACTTTATTTTGTTTTGAACATTTAGCCATTCAATTTTAGATCAGCCCATTCCACCCCTAAGAATTTATCACATTTGATTAATAGCAGAATTTAATTAAACATAAAGAATTGTATGCTAAATTGACTTTTCAAAATAGAACTATTAACTCGTACTTTCATTGTGGAATATTGACATGGTGACTAGTTTCCGATGGTGAAAATGAGCTCCGCTGGGAGGAACGTGGCAACATTCTCCTTTATAAGGAACAAATCGATGAACAACTAATCTCCTTATCAAAGTCTAATCACCGCTTGCCTTTAATAGTTAATCTTCTTCTTGAAGGTTCTTAGTATCATCTGAATTACCTCCCTTCCTTAATTTTCTATGTCTCATTTTCTATTAGGAAGTTATAAGATGAATGCTTGATTGTATATACTATATGTTGTGTAAAGCTTCCTCCAATCTTCAAGAGAATATAGATAAAAATGGAGGCACCTCCTGATGGTTGGTACAGGATTAGGGAAATCGATTGTTTTGAAACAGTTGTCCATTCCAATTATTATGTTTGTTCAATTAGGTATGCATGTGTTCGAATTTGGGTTTGTTAACTTAATTAGCTATTTAAGTTCTATACTAATTGTTTCTGAGGTGAAATGCATCGTATAAGTGGTTCATCTAAGTCAATGATCCATATTGCATATGAGGATTTGTTCACTATATCTTCTGCTAGTTTAGTTAAAGTTAAGAAGTTGTTAGAAGAGTGTGTCAATAACTTAACACTTGAAGGAAGGTCTTTGACTATTTCTATTGATGCCTTCGAACGTGCAAAGACCCTTTTTGAGAATTTAGACATAGGGAACTCCTTTACCTCTTCTACCAAATCTCATGTCACTTAGAATCTAAAAGTAATAATTATTTCTTTTCCTTTTTGATTAAATAAATGTGAAACTTTATTTATTTAACATGTTTGTGTAAAAATTGTTAAACTTCTAACTAAAATCTTGTACTACTTACCATATATCATTATATTATATTGCTTACCATATTTCAATATTTATATTTATTATTATTTTGTTGTTAATAAATATTAATGATTAAGAATAGTGGTCAATTTAAATTCATTTTATTAAAATTAAAATTTTCGGTATGTTTATCTTTTTATATCCAAATAATATTTACTTTTCGAAATTTGAATTACCTACCATGTGTTTTTCAACAATATGTTTAAAACTTTGAAAAGGTTTTACAATTTTTAGATGCTCTATTCTATTTTCATGAAATATTTGTATGAATGGAGGTGTAGTATGCACAATAGGCACCATTAAAGAATCATCTGTGTATAAATTTATAAATTTAAACAAATTCAAATGGTTTTGAATGCATTAGCTATTTAAACAACTTTATAAAGAAAGAAAATGAAAAATATGAAAAATCATATAAATGTTAATTATAATTAACCTTACGATTATTAAGCACACTTATCATTAAAAATTATGTTTTTAACATTACTATTTTTAAGAATACTGTCAGACAAAAGAAAATCATCAAAATTTCCCTAAAAATACATAAGATATAAAACTTTAATATCAACTTTTGGCAACGATTTTAAAAATGCGTAGCCAAAAGTCTAGGCTTTGACGATGAAATTTCAAAACTGTCAAAAAAGGTGGAACTTTTTACAATGATTTAAGTAAATTGACGCTAAATATCTGCCTTTAGCGATGATACAATGAAATGTTGCGATTTTAAAATCTTTAATATCAAGTTTTGTTCACAGATTTTAAAAATTCGTCATCAAAAGTCCAACTTTTTGCAACGATTACGGGATTCATCGCCAAAGGCTAAGCATTTCAGGGCGAAATTTCTAAATTGGTGCAAAAGGTAGCATATTTTGCAATGATTCAGATAAATTGTCGTTAAAGACCTAAATTTTGGGACGATATTATAAAACGTAGCAAAAAATTTCACTTTTGGCAAAGAATTATGAAATCGTCACCAAAAGTTGACTTTTAGCAATGATTTTCGAATCATCACCAAAAAAAAAAATGTTGCTAAAAGCTAGTTTTGTCGTAATGAGAGACTGTAAGAGAAAAAAAAGGAAAGTCTAAGAAGAATTAGAAAGAGATAATTAGGAATAATATAAATCTGTTGAAACTTATTGAGGATGTGGCTTGCAATAGAAAACTTTGATGTACTAGGATAAGAGTAGATGATTTCACATAAAGAGATCCTCGTCATTCTCATAGGTCTTTTAGCATTTTTCCCTTGTATTTAGCCTAAACTTTTAAATATGTAATACTTACGTTAGTATTTACCCTAAATATTTTCCTACTTAATCTTATTATTATTATTATTACTACTACTACTGTTGTTGCTGCTACTATTATTACTACTACTACTGCTACTACTGTTACTACTGCTATTATTATTATTATCATCATTTTCTTGTAATGACTTATTTGATTTATTTTTTTCATTTTCTATCATTATCATATTAAGTTTTTTATTTATTTTATATTTTATTTATTAAGTATTTATTTTATTATTATTATTGTATTTTTCATGTAGATCATTAGGAAATAACTTCTCTACTAATTAGGGATAAACTTGCATAGTACTAAAATTTTCTAAACTTTGTATTTCATATAATTAGGGATAAACTAATTAGGGATTACTAAATTGTTATTGTTTTTTTTTTTTTTGTAAAATAACATCTAAAAGGTAAAACGGGATGCCAAGTTAATAGGAAAGTAGCAAGGACTGAGCTATATTTTTATAATCACGGACATGACTTGGTTGCTTGAAGTCGTATCAGTCTTCATTGGCTTATTTATTTTGTCAATAGATTAACATTAAGTGTATCTGCCACTAGGTAGATAGGTTCTCTTCACCAACATTAGTTAATTAACTAATTGTTGTTTATCGTTAAGCAACGTGCGTAATTAATTAGTTACCAACTAATTATGGACCGTCTGCTTCGAAGAATACAGAATGAGCAAAATCAACGTGTTTCTTGTGTCTTTTTAAACACAAATTTATATGGTTGATAAGTCCTCAATTAATGTAGACTTGAAATCCTGATATAGACTATCAAGTTAAAAACTTACAGTCAATACAAGCTACAGACTAATTAAAAAGACTTCTAAATAAGAATAAACTGTTTCGTAAAACATGCATGCAAAAGTATAAGTTTTAACAATTTGAATATTAATAAAATACATTGAAGTCTCTCTAATATCAAAATAAAAATATTTGTTTAATTTGAGAAATGAAATTGTTTTAGAACCTAGATTTTATTTGTTAATAACTATTAGACAAATTATGTCAAATCTTGTTATAGTAATATTGTAATCAGAAATTTTTGTTTTGTAGCTAAATATCTTTTATTTCAAGAAAATATAATAACTATAATTTTAATTATTCATAAATTATAAAATAATTCATTTTCCATTTATTACACTGGATAAATATATATATATCTAAATCTGTATATCAAGGAAGATAAGAGACTTAAACCAGAACTATTAGTTAGAAATTGAAACTTTGGTAAAATTGCTATCATTGGTTATGTGGTCAATGTTCTCTTAAGTTTTAGGAAAATGAAAACGAAGATATTCAAAACATAAAAATGAAAACGCGTAGACAACAATTCCAAAAAGTACAAGAGAAAAAGCAAGATCATAAATGTTGGACAATACATAAAATATAATTTACATCCTAATTTGTTGGACCCTGTTTTCGGAGCCCAACTATCCGGAGTCATACTTGCATGAGTGGGTTCCTTTGTAGGGTTATTAACCCCCATTAGGCATCATCAGTTCATCTTCATTCCCACAACATCCCAAAATCTCCCTCACAATTTATTCAATGGCGTGCCCATACAAAACAATCACCCTAATCAAACTCCTTTCTCCTAATTCAGAACAGATTCTGGTTTCATCCTATAAGAGTGGAGTGCTTCTACCAGTCAAACATCAAATAACAATTTGACTTCTTCAAAGAAATTGGTGCTATAAATCTCAAGTTTGTTTTGAAGCAAGAATCATCTCAATCGGAGCTCTATAGCTCAAGATATACTTAAAAAGCTAAAGCATGCACATGCCCTAATTATGCTCTCTCAACCGACCCCTCACTTTCTCTCCATTAAAATTATTCAATTCAACTCCAAAAGATGCCAATTTTCTTGGAGAGATAGGCAAAGATGTTAGGAATCCATTGCTTCAAGAATCACATTATTTGGAGGTCGGATGAGGAAGTTATGGCCAAAAGAATCCAACATGTTTATGTCCTTACTTGTATTGTACATGTCTTGGCGCAAATGCCATAACTTTTGTTACAAATGTCTGATTGATTTCATTTTTAAACCATTTGAAAGAGGACCTCGAGATTTACAACTTTCATGAGAACCTAAAGCGAGATTCGGCTTATAAAAAGGTCAAAATAGAACAAAAGAAGGAAGTAAAAAGTCAAACTAAGACGAAGCAAAAGTCAAACTACGACGAAGATGACGTCATATTAAGACAAAAAACTAAGATGAAGCTGACGTCATACTAAGACGAAGATGACGTCATACTAAGACGAAAAACTAAGATGAAGCTGGCGTCCACTATAAGAAAAAAGTGTAATAGGGATGGAATTATACCGAACGAATTGAAGCGGTATGGAAATAGCGACCGAAATTATATTCGGTCGGTGAAGTGGTCAACAGGGAATTCTTTGCAGACCGAAAGTTTCGGTCGGTATGATTTAAAAAGAGGGTCGGTAAAAATTAATTAAAACCGACCTCCTCCCTCCTTTTCCAAGCCTCGCTCGCGCGTCTTCTCCAGAATCGTCTTCTCCTCTCCTCCGGCATCCTCCTCTGTTGCCGTCCGTCCGGTGACCACCTGCTGCGTCTCCGACAACCCTTCCAACAGATCTTCTTTGGCGACTACGGTGTGTCATCTCTCCTCTGCCATTGTCGAAGGTAAGTTGTGGGTTAAAATTTTTTTCATCTTGTTTGGACTGATTTAATTGCATGTGTTTGTCTATCTGGGTTGTATTGTTCTTATGTTAGTATTT
>JANZLX010000002.1:24694624-24706715 GCA_025531955.1 Erythroxylum orinocense
GGATAAAAACAAGATATGATAACATCAAAGAAAAAGGCTTAAAATTGGTGTAATCTAAGTACCTTTATCATCCCAATGCCTCTAACTTAAAAATTATGGTCTTAATTTATATAATAAAAGCAAGTTTTAGAATCATCCATTATGTATGATATTCACACAACAAAAGAAAATGGATCATAATTTAATGATAAATAATGCTTATAAGTTCAAAACCTCACAAATTTGGCTCATGTATGAAAAATCCTAAGCATTTTCATCCAAATCGATAATTAAAACATTCATTTATATCGTAACATGAAAGATCTATCTAATAACTTATTTTCCTTTCATATTCTAACTTAATTTCTTAATTCAAAACAACTCAAAAATGCTTCAAGATAAGAGTTGAAAAATCAGAGATCTTTATAAAAAAGAATCAATAAGAAAAACTAATATAAACATGAGGCAATGATTGACTTCTGTTAAGTGTGTCGTTTATGAATTAACCGCAAGTGCATGGCATAGCTATTGATGTTGATAGGTTGCATAATGTTTTAGTATGTGTTTAGTTTTTAAATTGAATGATTAGTTCATGTTTGAGTTAGAATTATGTTATTTAGTTAGACATTTGTGTTTTAAGTGTTTTATGGGTTAGAGCATGCCATTAAGCTTAAATTTTGTGTATTTGAGGTTCCTTGATCTGTTTGTTAATGTTTCAAATCAAATATTGATGAACGGAGAGAATTCAAAAGAGCCTCAGAAAAAGGCCCAGGCCATCGTGATAGAAGCATGCAGGCTTTGCCACCATCATGGCTCCTTCCGCAATGATCATGATAGAGAGCCAAAATCTTAGGCCACAATCATGGCACTATGGGCCATGATTGTGGCCTGCTCGACAGATAGCGTAGACAACCTCTCGAACGCGACTTATTGAGGGACATGTGTGACTTTTTAGACTCGGGAAAACTCGAGGGTTTACCTAAAATGGAAAATACTATATAAAGGAAAAGAAAGAACCGTGAAGGGAGCTCCAACCTTTACCTTTTTGAGAAAGATCCAAGGAGAGAGGAAGAAGAAGAGAGAAGGAGGAGAAAGGAAGAAGGAGAAGACGGGGCTACAGTGCTGCCATCTTCCCAATCTATTCTGACCCTTCTAAGTGACTTTTCATTTCATCTTTATTGTTCTTTCTTTTGAATATATAAGATGGATTTGATAGTGATGAATTTGGGATTGATGATGATGTTCTAAACTTCTTTAGGGATTTGTTCTTGAATCAATGGTAATGTAATTTCTTTTATGTTAATACATTAGGTGTTGTTATTATTTTTTGTATTTGCATGCTTTAGTAACAAATCGAGAGAGTAAATCGATAGTAAAATGATTAGATTGAGTAATGAAAGTTAAACAATCTAATAGATAATTCCATTAATCAAATCAAGAATTTGGACGAAGAGAGATCTCGTGTGAGGGCCCGGTTGTCTCCTTGAGGGCTTAAGATCTGATTGGATTTATGGGTTTTTTGTTAATTGAGAGATTGCAAATTCTATAATTCAATTAGGGGTTATGATTTAAGGTTTACAGATTATAACTCAAGAAAGAGTAATCCACCCTTTGAAAGTCTAGGATCGATACCGTATTAACTCAAAAGTAATCATGTTAGCATTTGACGATAGGATAAATCCCCTTTCTCTAGTCGGCTAATCTTCCTTATGTGATTTCCACTATTAATTTTTTGGTATTCAATTTGATTCCTTTTTGTTTAAATTTTACCAATTAACTTTCTTTCAATCATCTTCATGTGTTTACTTTTTTATGTAGTTTTTATTTTCACTTTAATAGGCCTTAAATAACTTAGAATTAGATTAACAACTCCTCGAGGGATTGACACCTCCCATACTATACCCACGACCTATGCACTTGCAGTATATTGAGGATTTTAAATAGATTAGAACTTGCCTCAACAGTTATAGCTAGTATCGACAAGTACTGGTCAATTACATGAAAACAATAAGTATCAATAATTACCATTATCTTATTATTGGTCTACGAATTTAATTTTGATTTTTAATTAAAAAGTAAAAATTAAGCAATTAAAATAAAATAGGCAGTAATACTAAACAAAGAAACAAGAAATCACTGAGAAAAATATCAATATCAATAATTAATATCTAGGATATGAATCCCCCTAAAAACCCTTAGATAGTTGACCTTTTATTATACAATTATTTTATTGATAATTGGAGCGTGGAAATTCCTATGGTATGCTAATAACTCATTTAAGACTACTAACAATTAATCTCAAAATTATCAACCGATATTATTCGGGTTAAAGGTACTAAGAATGTTTTACAAATTTGGGAATTCTACTATTAGGTTTGACCTTAATCTAGAAGATTTATGTAGACCAATCTCTAGGTTTGTAATCAACTCCTTTTAACTACAGTAGATCTATTCATAAACAGGATTTCTCAATCTCTATGTTACAAAATCATATTATGAAATAATATTCTAGATCTACTAAAATATATATTAAACGTGTAATCAAATCACAATATATCAATCAAAACAATTACATTAAATAAAAGAATCAAAAACATGTTATAGCATAAACATAGGGTTCATCTTACCTAGACACTAAAGATGTTTAGTCACATATGATAGAAAAAGAAATCAAACATAAGTAGAAAGAAAAATAAATAAAAAATGAAGGGTTTATAATTCTAAATCTCCTTTTTGTCTCCTATCGAATGTTCTCGCAAGGTAGATGTTTGATCTTGAATTCTTTTAGATCTTTTTATGATCTCATCGTGTTTTTGACTTCTCTGCATCAAAATTGCCCCTTGAATGACCTTTGAAAGTCTCTGAACATCTCTGCACGTCTGCTTCCCTATTTTGCGTCCAAACATATCTTTTTATACTAATTTTTTAAGGTTTTGGGAGATGCATAGTCTAATAGACAGTTGTGTACTAAATCTTGTATAACCCAAAAAATCTCTAAAATTCACAATTTTGCATGGCTTGAGGAACTTACAGGACTAGATACATGGCCATGTATTCCTTCTTTACTTCAAATCTTCTTTTTATATCGCATTTTCATCCAAATTCTTCTCTGTTTGGTCTATGAAGGCAATTATAACCTATAAATACACTTGAAGAAAAATAAGTGCCAAATATACAATAAAAGTATAAAATATTAAGCAAAAATACATCAAATTTGGGGTGTAAATATGGTCAAATATGCATCTATCAAATACCTCACAGTTAAGCTTTTACTTGTCATCAAGTACACCATAATCAAAATTATAAATCCTACAACATCCATCCCTCATTAATATTAACTTGTCCATTCTTAGTATAAATCATTATGTCATATTGAATCGATTTTACATACAATTAGAGTTAAGTTATCCTAAAATTAAATTCCTAAGCAATATTATTAGTAATCATATCAATAATCACATTGAAATAAAAAGTATAAACCTTTACATCCTCATCAAGATTTCACTCAATTCACTTAAGTGTTTAAGGCGAAAACTATCAAAACTCGCAATCAATATATAGTAGAACTTTTACCATAAGCTTGCAATACTATCACATCTTCACCACTTATATATAAACTAGAAACAAAAATCAAGGCCTTTATAAGGGTTGTAATGAGGTTTAGGTACGGTATGGTCGGGATAATAAAAAGGGTTGAAAAGAAGGAAATTTAATAAAAGATAGTTTATAAAGATTGGTTACAAATATACACTGGTCCTTTTATTGCAACTCCATTGGTACTCTATACTTTTCTTCCTTTCTTTTTCTATCCTCAATTCTCTTTTTTTTCAATCAAAACAATTTCGAGCATTCAGTACCACAATTAAAGAAATACTGGACCTATCAAGATTTTCACGTTTTAAACAAACAAATAATGTAAATAACCTTCACGGTTCAAAACAATGAAAAGGTCTCAAAGAAAAATAGGATAAAGGTTGACATGTAGTTTTAATCAGTAAAAACGGTTAAGTCTCAATTTGGTTATTCCTAAAGGATAAATTATAGGTAAGGTAATAATCAAAGATATAGGCTAACATAAATTGTTAAATCTAAGTACCTTTATCACTTCAATGATTCTAATTTAACAAATGTGATCTCAATATCTATAATAAAATCAAGTTCTAGAATTGTTCAAATATGCATATTAAAACATATGAAAGAAATAAAAGTGCTTAAAAATTCCAAAAATTTTGCTCTTAGACTCAAAAGCCCACGAAAAAGATAGGTATATATGGGTAAATTATATGTGGTTTGCATTCAATTCAAATATCTCAATGAATAATAAAAATATGACTTATAAAAGCAATTTTATTCTAACTCTCATCCTTTTGCATACTAATTCCATTCAATAACCTATAATGAAGTAAAATATTGATGGACATATTTCAACCAATTCATAATATCAGTTAATAAAATTTTATAACCAAGATTGTAATAAGCTTTAAAATTTTGTTAAAAATTCATTAACCCCTTTCCCACACTTTAAAGTTGTACGTTGTCCCCAGTGCTCTTAATATAAGTATATATAATAAGTGAGAAAGTTAAGTGGTACTTTCTTAAGTAAGACGATTTTGTTGAATTTTGATCCATCAAATTTATACTACATCCTTGCAAAATGTAAGAAAAGGGATGAAAAGTAACAAAAGAAATAAAAATAAAAAATTGAAGTTAAAAAAGAAGAACATCATTAACTATAATGTTAGAGAAATAAAACAACTAATGGAAAGAAAATAAGAAATAAACACAAAAGAAAAAGAAAAAGAAAGACTATACAAAACTAAGCATCTCCCACATCTTGTGATCCTGGCTGATCCAACGAAGGAGGGTTCCTATGGTAATGATCTTGGCCAGGTGGAGGAGCTGCAGAGGAAGTGCCCTTGCTAGATGATGGGGGCTAGAAATGAACGCCTAGTCAGTTTGCTTTAAAGCGCATCAACTTTCCCGCCCATCCAATTGTAGACCACAACTCATGTAACTGCACAATCGACGTCTCTAACCATCCTGATAGCTTCAGAAGCTTGGCCTACTGAACTCAGAGTGCCCGTTGAGTTCCCACAAGTTGGACCACCCATTTCTCCAATAAAGCTATCTTCAACCAAGCAGGATTGTGTAACGTAGCTTAGGGACCTCTCAAAACCTTCGTGTCTGATATTGTCTCATCCGAGTCTAGAGGTAGGGTTGTGGTTGCGGTAGTTGCTCTGCTACAGGTTACTCTGCTGCAGGTTACTCTGCTCTGTTTCCACCCTTTATTGCTAGCTCCTTCAGCTCTCTAACAAGTTTATAAATGTCTCCTATGGGACCCTGATGTCGACTTACCATATGAATGAATATATTGAATCATTGTCAGATTAAGTGCTACGATGGTCGTCATCTATCGCATCGGTGATAGTTGATAAAATAGACCCATCTATCATGCCAATCAGATCATATAAGCTCCAACACAAATTGTGTCGATCTTTTTGTTTTCATTCTGACGCTAGATAAATTAGACAAATACATGTCCTAAGTGAATTAACGTTCACTCGGTCATGCTCCAAAGTGTCCACATTCCTGACGACTCCCCAGTTATCTCACTTATCGCTTAGAGTGCAGCTCAGAATATTGTGGATGTATCTGAGCATTGAACTCCACAGTGTAGAAGCCTTTGACTTGATCGGATCGTAGTCATCTTCAGTACTAATCTTACTCCAGAAGTGTCACGGAGATAAATTGTACAGAAGATTAGTCCGTAGTGCTTGATACTCCAATGTCTGCACATACTCCCAATCGTGGAGACCTATGGTGATGGAGACCTCTGTGAAGCTCATCTAATGCATCTTCCCCATCATTCGAAAATAGATTGTTTTTAGACGATCCCCGTCGTAGCATTCCTTCTCCACGGAGAATGTGGAGAGGACCTCTAATGTGAGCTCCCAATACAAAGGCTCCATGATGTCAGAGAATCGAGACCATGCGCCTATATCCATGAGCTCTCGAATTATTGGGCTAAGCCAACCTACCCTAGTGCCTCCCAGTTGATGTATTTGTTTGTGCTAAACTTCTTGTCCTTTAACTGTTAATATTGCTCCTCCCGGGGACTAACATTGAACAATAGCATTTGCGGCCTCTCTAGGGGCTGGACTGTAGTGAATGATTTGCCTCGTTGTCTCTTCCTTGGAGTCTTCTTTTCATGCCGTGATCTTGTTATTTTGCCTACAACTTCGAACAAATGTGAGAAAATTGATATATAATTTACAAAGGTATGCTTTCCCCACACTTAAATTTGATTATGCTCACTAAATTATTAATTACAAAAACAACTAACTCCAAAAAATTAAACACTAGAAATAATTAATAAAATACATCAATAAATAAAAAGTAAGCAAAATTAATTAGAAAATCAACTACAAACTAATTAATCTCAAAATTTAAAATTAGAAATATTATAATTGACAAATTAAACTAACTAAATTGTTAAATTATAATTCTAACCCTAAAATTGAACAATGTAATTGTAGCTATCATTGATGACTAAGAGTTGATCACACAAGGACTATAATTACTAGTACTTATTATCTAATCTAACAAATTATGGTGATGATAATTGATCCAATTAAAAACTAAAACTATAAACTAAAATAAATTAGCACAATTGGTTAACCAGAATGAAAATTCAACTAAGAAACAATCAATGAAACAATGGCACTTAGAATTTGAATCCCTCTAGGGCTTCTCATGCTATTAGGACCTCACTCATCAATTGATCTAGAGTTCATTAGACAGTGAAAATTTCTTAATTATTCTATTGTCTTTCTAAAGACTACTAACACCTAACCCGATGTTGATTAATTGAAATCTCTTTATAATTATAAATTCTATAATTACAAAAACACATTTGTTAATTTCACTATTAAGTTTGACCATAATCTAAAAGATTTGTGTTGACCTATCTTTAGTTCTGTATGTAACTCCTTTCAATTATGCTAGATCACTTTATACATTGGATTTCTCAATCTCAATTGTAAGAAATTATACATGAATCAACACACTAGCAATATTAATTGAAAAATAATCAAGAACATATAATTGAAGTTCAATCAATATAATTGAATTAAACTAAAATCAAATCACTACAAGGTCTATCACAAGGTTAATATAATCTAAGTACCAACAAAGATTTTAGTTCCTAATAATATAAAACATAACATTAAAACTAAAGGAAAAACATAAAACTAAAAGAAACATGATGAGATCACTTTTAACCTTTATGAAATCCACTCTAAATGTGTTTCCTTGCTTGTTCTCTGTTCTTTCTGTCGTCCTAAGTTGACCTTCTATATTTCTTAAGCATCCCTCTAATTTTCTCTTAATTTTGCCTATTATAGTTTAAAAATTAGGGTCTGAGTGGTACACAGGCATCAACACGATCATGCTAGTGATCGTGATGAATAAAAATTATGAAACTATCAAATCTAGAATGAATAAGCTTAAAATATGAACATAAGCATCAATATGGGTATGTTCGTCTCCAATACAAGCATGTCCAATGATAGTGCAAGTCATTGGACTCGTTTCAAGCTTAAGTCAGCATATAGGTTAACACGGGCGTGGACACAAGCAAGTAGCTATCAATATAGGCTTGTTGGTACTCTTATTGATTTCTAACTTCTTCATAACTTGGTTAATATAGCTCCAAATTGTCCTAAACTTATCCCAATTTGTTCCTTTTCATCCAAATAAGTGAATTTCATCGTAAAAATACAATGCCAATGAATTAAGTACTAAAAAATAATAAAATCTATCAAATAAACAAGCAAATGGCACTAAACATGAGACTAAAAATATGACCAAGTCACCACTTACCATCTATTAACAAAAACTATAGTTTAGTATATTCATAATAAAAAGAATAAAAGAAATAATTAACATCAAGTGAGTTTAATTTGGCTAATACTTTGCTAACTACTAAGACAAAATATTCAAAGATACATAAAAATATAAAATAAAAGTGAAAATAAGTAAAAGAAAAAAATGCACTATAAATAGGTTAGGTCTTCGTCTTGTGATGGGAGTATTAGTGTCTTGGGTATACTAAGGTACTATCTTTTTAATAGCTTGCGCTTTGGCTACTGAGAAGTTAGTAATGTGTTGACTTTTATTAGTAGAGGTGTTACTGCTACTCTAAAGTGTCCAGTGATCCTGACAAACACTTCCTTAATCCATCGATTCTGTGCCATCTACCGGACCAAGTGCTTCGTTAGCTCTTGTTGTCCCTTTTGTATGGTCTATTGCACTCCTAAGATTCACCCCATATATCTCTCTAACTAAACAGTCTTTAGCTAGTTCCAATGTCGAGGTATCTATGGTATCCTAGACAAGTTAGTGCTCTTCGAGGAGTTATCTCAATGCTCAGGCTGTTGATTTATGTCCTACAGCCAATCGCTTTGGTTGTAGTTTAGTGACAAATTATTTAAAGACATTATTTATCTTTTAAATGTTTAGATGTATATGATAAAGTCCATGGGATAATTGTACATTGTAAATGAAATTATAATAAGATTATAATTATGAGATTCATATTGCATTTATGGGATAATTGTACATTGCAAATGAAATTATAATAAGATTATAATTATGAGATTCATAATGCATTTATGTATTATTACTAAATGTTCCTAGTTATTGTTCTATTAATATTAGACATTAATAGAACGTAAAAAGACTAGTACACTTTTTGTTTGTCCTTTAACTTGAAGTTTGTTAAGTCAAAATGACTTCACGTCTAACAAATTTGGTGACAATCAAATAATAATAATATTGGAAATGAAAGATTGTTTTGATAAGTGTGTTAAGAAGGAAGAAAACACAGAAGGAAGAAAACACAGAAGGAAGCAAAACACAGAAGGAAGAAAACACAGAAGGAAGCAAAACACAGAAGGAAGTAAACACAGAAGGCAGCAAAACACAGAAGGAAAAAAACACAGAAGGAAGCAAAACACAGAAGGAAGAAAACACAGAAGGAAGCAAACACAAAAGGAAGAAAACATAGATGATACGAAGAAAAAAAATGATAGTACGTCGGACGGTTAGTCAGTTAGAGTTAGTTACAGAACTCGACTGAATAACGGTTTCTATAAGAAACAAAAAGCAGTTGGAGACGAAGGCTATAAATACAAGTCGTAGTCAAAGACTGAACAATCTTTGAATAAGTTTTTGGACAAAAGTTTTTGAGATTTCAAGTTGAAAATTCTGTATTTGTTGTGCGAAACACAAAAGCAATCTTTATTATAACAAAGCTCACAATATCTTTCTAGTGAGAGAAAGGAAAAGCTAAAACCCTGAAGAGGTTAGTAGAGTGAAAATAATACTTTGTGTAAGAGACCTGAAGAGGCTCTAAGAGGCAAAGAATACTTGTAACTTTGGAGAAGTTTAGTGAAATCTCAGAAAGAATTCTGAGGACTTGACATAGCCTAAGGTTTGGGGTGAACCAAGATAAAATCGTTGTGTCCATCTTTTAACTCTCAGCTTTAATTTCTATTGTTTTTATACAAGTATATAGAAATTATTTGTGATTTAATCACGTAGACATTTTCGTATAAACATTTTGATATTCACTTAATAGCTTTGAAAAAGTTAGCTTTCAAAGAAATATCAAAGGGGATTGTATTCACAAAAAGAATACACAATTCAACCCCCCTTCTTGTGCATTTTGTATATTGTACATAAAATCTATACTAATAAGTGATTTACTTTAAGGTCATCAAAGTTATCTTATATGGGGATTGCTATGTTTTGATACTACTTATGATCTATTTAATCATAGGTCGTTTAATCTGTAGTCATTGGATGTAGCATGAACTATATGGAGATAGTTGAGTGATCAAGATAGGATTCATCACCCTAAAGTAATTAGGGAGAATGTTTCGCTATTCTCGATTAGTATTAATTCAAGAAATCCTTGGCCAAGGTGAAATGATGTTTTGTAAATAGTTTACAAATGTCATTAAATGAATCGATAACTAATGGCAGAGAACTAATATTATTAAATTCAAAATAGAGTAGACGTTAACTTCATGCTCTATGTCTCATAGGAATATTGTATAATGAAACGATTAAATTGTAAGAAAAAAAATTATGCACGGAAAGTTTAGTCCAAATTAATTTGACATTCCTAAATATTTGGATGGTCATGATGCGTTGCTAGACGCCAATCTTGATATATAATTATAAATTGTTTAATTGAAAAATTAAAGATAAATTAAAAGGAGTTTTAAAATTAGATTTTATAATTATTACCAACATATTTGAGAATCTAATTGATCTCACATATAGAATAGGTCGAATAAAATAAAGTTAATTTAATCAAGTTGAACTTGATTGTAAAGTTTGAAAAATTTTATAATTAAATATAAGATATTTAATAAATAAGGATCAATATGAGGCATTCAATCTTATATGGGCATAATTGGTATCTAATTAGAAATATTTGTAATTTTAATTAAAGTTTAATTGAAATTAGAATTTAATTTCAATTAAATTACTAAGACGTTCAATAATTTCAATTAAATTACTAAGACGTTCAAAGCTTATTATAAATAGGCTTAAGCTTTATGGAGCTACTAATTTTTGCTTAATCCTTTCTGTAAGAGTTAGAGAATTCTCTCAACTCATTCTGTGGATACCGTTAAAGGTCAGACATTTATGCGGATATGGTGGTTAAAACCGATCAGTTTCGGGAACATTTTGAGGATACGATAAGAAAAAGATTAAGCTTCAGAATAAGGTACGAATTAAGTTTCGGCTTTATTATGATTTATGTTAATCATTTTATAGAATTAAAGAGATCTTGGTTTTTAGAAAATCAAAAGTCACGAAAAAGTTTCGTGATTATTCAGCTGCGGTAGGGATCAGATCTCAACTCGGTTTCTTAAAAGTGGTACCAGAGTAACCTTTATTTCTATAATTTGATTAAATTATTTGCTTACAATTTATCTCATAATTTTGGAATTAAAAAAATGAAGAGTTCATATTATAAACCCAGAAATTTGAAAAGTTCATATTAGAATCCTAAAAGACCTGAAGAACGTAATTGTTTTGAAAATCTGTAAATTTTCAATAGTCAGAAACATTGTCATTAATGGCTATTTTGATTGCTAAATAAGAATAACATGCGTGTGGCCTGCGATTGCATTTCATTTTTTGGTTGATTTTGGAAATTGGAATGAGGTTGCCTGCGTATGTCTTGTGATTATTGGTTTTCGTTTTTTGGACGTTGAATATTCTGGAAAACGCACATTCTGCCTTTTATGCATGATTACTTCTATCCATGAATTAGTGCATTCTTTTGATTTTGGATTTGAAATTTTTGTGTGTTCTGCCGTGTGTTTGTCGAACAATCGCCCATCTTTAGTGAATAAGCGACGAGGGCATCGTTGGTGATCTAGTGGGTCGCTTACAACGCCACTATTTGGCATCATTAGTGGTGACACTAGGCACGTCAAGCATTGCTAGCATCTGTTGGCTAAATACACAAGATCAAATCTAAGCGTAGTAGAATGAATTTAAATTTTTTTTATAGAATCAACTTTAACAGAGTTAAATTAGAAATATAAAATAAGAAATTGACAAAGTTATACCAACCTATTCCGATTTCCTAAAACTTCCTGTTGGGCCTCGTTTTCGAAACCCAACGATCGCTCCAAATTTCATAACATAAAACTTGCACATATCACCCTATAGGGTTATTTCAATTTACCCTCATCAACTATCATCGATTCACTTTTATTCTTATTCTTATAACATCCCAAAAATTCACTCGCAATTACTTAAAGGCGTGCCCATACAAATTAATCACCATACTCGAACTCATTTCTCCTATTTGTGAACGAAAATTGGAAATCTTCAAACCCGAATTTCACTTCAAATTCTTCAAAGAATCGTAACTCCAAGTATCTAGTTTGTTTTGAAGCAAGAATCACTTCAACTGGAGCTCTATAACTCAATATATACTTAAAAACCCAAAATATGTTCATAGCCCGATTAAGCTCTCCAACCCGACCACTCACTTGTTCTAATGCAAACTCTCTTGAATCAA
>JANZLX010000002.1:24756989-24771873 GCA_025531955.1 Erythroxylum orinocense
TTAAAGGAAGGGGAACCAATGTTGGAGCATGATAGAAATAAGGAGAGGTTCCAAGGGGTCAACAGGTAGCTCTTCAAGGAGCTTAAAGGAAGGGGAACCAATGTTGGAGCATGATAGAAATAAGGAGAGGTTCCAAGGGGTCAACAGGTAGCTCTTCAACCAAATGACTCTCATAGTATAGAATGTTGGAGGTCTAAAGTGCCTAAGAAAGCAATAAGTGTTCAAGGATTTTGTCATAAAAGAAAAGCCACCTATGATTGGTATTTTGGAAACCAAAATAAGGCTAGAAAATATAGAGATGCTGAGATGCTTAAGGTCTTAATGGAATTTTTTTTCAAAACATGTTCATCACCACCATGTAGAAAAATTATGGCATACAATGTAAGTAAGGTACTGGTGAAGCAGCTAGATGCATATGATTAATTTATCTATATAAAAATTCACTTCATTTGAAAGGGAATTGTGTGCTATGCTAATTTTGTTTATGGCTAAAAACTGGATTTTCAAAGGAAAACACTATATGAGAGATTGTAGAGGATTCAACCTTCTATCTAGGGCCTTTGGATAGTGATTAGAGATTAAAATAACACACTTTATAGATTTGAGGTAGAAGGCAACTACAACATTAGGAACTATAATGAGAACCCAAAGAATAGTGTGGAGAAACTTGAATTAATGAAATTGAAATTTGAGGTAGTTTGTTTACATAGAGCAATAAGGAAAACTCTAATTGACACATCAAAAAGAAATTAGATAGGGCAATGGTAAATGTTGAATGCCTACTTCACTACTTGGAGAGAAAGCTTATTTTATGTACTCTAATTTCTCTAATCTTAACCCAATCAAAATTCAAAAGATATACAAGACCAATAAAAGGAGCATGTGCAGACCATAAAACAATTATTAAAGATTAATTGCAATGTCTAATCATTCTTTGATAGGAATTAAATCATTATTGTTAATAAAAAATTGTAGATAGTTATATCGTCTTTCATAATACTCTTTTTCTTATCTATATTTAGTAAATAAAGTTTCTAAATGCATAATTTCTATTAATAATTGGTTACAGAGTGTACAATTATGCTTAAAAATAATTGTGACATAAATTGATAGATAGGACAACTATTCATGAATAATGAATTTTGTAATGTTCTTGAAATTGTTTATAGAGTTGTTTTAATTCTAATTGTTCTTGATTATAATTTTATGTATCTCGATTTAGTATTTCTTTAAACTTATGAAGAGTAGTTTCAGAAGCATTTATTTGTTCTAAATAATTATAAGTGTCGCTAAATGTTTTAATAAGTTTTCTACTAAGTGAAAATTTTCCTTCAATATGTATTATTGCTAGATGAATATTTCTACAAGTAGTACAAATTGGCATATTTAATAAATAATAAAGAGAACAGAAGTAAAATATTGAAAAAAAAAGAAAAATGAATAGACTGAAATATATAAAACTAATGAAAAACTAAAAACACAATTGATCGTACCTTTTGTTTTACTCTTCGTGTTCTCTTTTCTGACGCCAATCTTTAGGCTTTAACTAAAAGGTTTGAAGAGTTTTGGACAAAAGATGATAAACAAAGTTTTTATTTTCTTATGGAGAGCTGAGAGCTCTTTCGTTACATTATATATAGGCATAGGACACTTAGAAGTGTCCCTAAACAACTAAAGATAAGAAAATAATAAAAGTAGATTTCTTGTCAAGAGAATCTGCTTTTACTTTTGAGAAATAGTAATAGTAGATTTCTTTATTAAGAGAATCTACTTTTACTTTTGAGATTGTCTACATAGGTGGCCTATAGATATTGCAGGAGCCGTTATAGGCCACAAGTGGCTTACATAATTGAAAATAATTACATCACTCTTCAATAATTACATCAATTGAGGAGTTGTCATCTTTTTCTTTTGAAGTGGAAGGACAGTTGGTACATTTATGGGATGGATATTGCTGGAGTTATTGATAAATGGACTGCTTCTAATCTTCTGATAATACAGCGAATACTCCAGATATGGTTGAAAAATTTTCTTCAATTTGTTTGATTAGTTGGAAGGAATTAGTAGATAAAGGTGTATGATAAGCTGATGTCATCAGAACATTTGGTCCTTTGTAATTAAGTTTAATTAATGACTCTGGAGTAATCTTTAGACATTGCTGATAAGCACCTTCAATGCAATGGAGGTTAAACTAATTGATGAGATTCCAATTGAATTCATATTTTGGTGGTTCGTCGATGGGTAAATACATACCATAGTTGATTCATATCTATACATAAGCTATTCGAGATAGTTGTATGTCTAAGTCTTTAAAATTGTCTATTTTTTAAAGATTGGATAGCTACCGAAAGCTTTGATAAAGATTTCTCGTTCTTTTGCAAATCTTTCTTTGTAGTTTTTGACTGTAAGAGTGAATCTAGCTGGAAACTCGGTAAGACTGTTTAAATTGGTTAAATAAATAGTATTAACTAAGTTACTTTGGAAAAAGAGATAAGTAGTGAGTGCATATATTTTTAGAAAGATGATAGCTTTGGGTCTATATCGTCCTCAGTTTTGGGGTAGTACTGAAAAATCTTTTGTTCCTCCTTCCATTCATTGAGTACTTGAAAACAATCATAGAAAATCTCAAGAGTAATTCTTTTCATTTCATCCTTTAGTGCTCTTATAGGTACACATTGATTCTTTCCATATTGATAGGTTTTCCCTATGTTTTCATTCTTGAATCTGATGGTTGTTTTTCTAAGGCTTGTTTATAGTGAGGATTTAATGTAGGATTTCTGAATTTGGCTAAGGCTTTTTCTACTTCTAAACGATTTGAATAACTTCGATGAATGATTGAAGATTTTCCAATAATATAGATAGAAGCCTTATGTCATTCATCATATAAAAATAACATAGACTTTAGATTCTTTAAAAACTTCTTGTTTTTGAGGGATTGATGGTTTAGATTTAGGTAATGGATGAATAGATTCAGCTGAAATGTTTGAAGGAGTAGGGGGTAAAAGTGTTTGAGTAATTTGTTGGAGGGCAGTGATGTTTTGTTTTTCAAGAAGATTAATGGTTGATCTTAACTGGTTAATCTCTTTTGTCATTGACCCTATTTGTTGAAGATCCAATAATTCTGCTTCCTTTCTAGTGAGTGAATCTTTGAGGCTTAGGATTGTTGTTTCCATTCTCTTGTTAAGGTATCTACAAGACTGTTAGCAGAAGATTTTATATAATGTATTTGAAAATTATATTGATTTAATTCTAATTGACATCTAATTAAGCGTCCTTGATTGTAATTTGCTTTAATATTATATTTAGTAAATACACATAAATACTTAGAGTCCATCTGAATAAGAAATTTGACAGATAATAAATCAACTTAACATTTTCTTAATGTTTTAATACATGCCAATGTTTCCTTTTCATGGATAGGATATTTCCTTTCAATGAAATTAAAAGTCATTGATATATTTGCATAAGAGATAATTCCTTAAATTGGGTGGTTGTGCCAAAAGGTAGCTAGCCCATGTATCCATACTTGCATCAATTTGTACTAGTAGTGTATCTGTATCATTATAATTATATAATGCTAGTAAGTTCTTGCAAAGATTTTTTAATATATGTATTGTTATGGTGTCTTCTTCTGTTCATATCCATTAAGTTTTTGTACTACATTTAAGTTGTAACATCCAAAGCATCCAAAACACAACAAAAAAGTAGAAACATTACGGGACCACGTTCAAGATAAGAAAGCAACCAAACATTCAAGACCACACTTGAGTTAACCCAACAATAAACTAACAACAATATCTAATATCTAATACACACTAACAATGAGTGCATGTGTAGCCCACAAGAATGAAACATCCAAAACAC
Organism: Erythroxylum orinocense; assembly: GCA_025531955.1. Classification (NCBI taxonomy): domain Eukaryota; kingdom Viridiplantae; phylum Streptophyta; class Magnoliopsida; order Malpighiales; family Erythroxylaceae; genus Erythroxylum; species Erythroxylum orinocense. The sequence goes on from JANZLX010000002.1 coordinate 24,760,854, forward strand.
ACGAAAATACCTAACAGACAGCAAGAATAAAATCTAACAAACCTCAGTTAACTCAATATGCTTTGATGCTGACAATTTCTCTAGACGATTGCTAGCAACTACATTGAACGAATGCTGCTTCTGTTGACGAACTTTACTACCGATGGCCAATAACGATGGAGAATGATGGCCAATTGAAAACGATCGAGAACGTTCAAACGTAAATGAAACACTATCGTATTCACATGAAACAGCATCATATATATGGTTCATGAAACATGAAAGTTCTGTTAACTAAATCTTTGTTAAGTTAATATTTGTTTTATTGAACTAATTATTAGGTTGGATCTTATTAGGGTTAACTAATTCAAGTAATAATCAGTAACTTTAATTTGTCTAGTTAAGTTAAGTTTAAGGTTTAATTAAAATGGTAGGTCCCACATTTAATAATAAACTATATTTAATTGAAAAATGGGTCCCATCTTGCCACATTAACAATGACGTGGCACAAAGTGTCCATAAAAACAATAAAAACATATTTTTTAAAAAATGTCAGGTCAATGTTGACTTGACAATAGAGGGGTTTAAATTTTCCATTAAGATTGGGCCAAATTTTAATAGTTTCATAAATGTTAACTTATAATTGTTCACTCTAAAATATTAGAATCAAAAGTGACCCTTTTGCCTTTGGACCATTGATAATGTAAGAGAGTTTGTGGGTTTGGGTCATTCTTCTACACTTACATTTTTTTAATGTTGCCTACATATTATGTTCTTCAACAAAAGATAACTGTGGAGTGGACATAGTGAAGATTAAGGCTTTTATCAATATTGATTAAAATCCACCCGAACTTCTAATTATGTTCCAAGCTCAAAAACTTGACTTAAAGAAATAAGCCTCGTGAATTGGCCTACTCTGCTAAGTTTGTTAACATTAATGTTACAAAGGTCTTTTAAGCAACGAACTTATATCGTCAGTCACACCTATTCTTTTGTGACAATCTTATTTAGGTCCGTTAGAGTAAGATTTAGCCTTCCTATATGATCATAGACCAACAATCCTATTCTCGAACACCTCACAACCATTGCAGTGTTTAACTCTCACACTCTTGCAAGAAACTAAGAAAGAATTAGAATATTAATGACAACAATAAACACAAAAGAGATACAACAAATGATTACCTTTTTGACTTCCCTCGACCTACACAAATGAATTCTTTCTTAATCTCCGTGTCACTCTATATGGGAGGAGCAAGGCTCAAATATGCTATTTAGAGACTTCTTTACTAAGATCACTTCTTATCTTATCATATTACATCACTTTATCCAATTAGATGATATTCTCATCTAAATAGGACTCGATCTGATAGAATCTAACTAGATCCTAACTAACAAGATAAAGATAACACCTATTTAAAACTGATCCATCTATGAAGATTGATCTTATTTGCCACGTCATCTAAGATTTCTACATGATCTCTATTTGTTGATAGTGAGTTATCTAAGCTCAAAGTTTGTCATAGCACATTAGTCCGATCCAACACTTATGTATGTCAAGTCCATTAGTCACGGTTATTTCATTTGAGCATACAATAAATCCTTAGTCCATCAAATACTTAGCTTTAGTTAAGTTAACTAGTACAAGGTCTAAAACTCTACCCAAATTTTCACCATGCTTGATCTAACTTGCTAAATCACTTTGAAACTCTCACTTGCCACCGTCATATATGCAATTCAGCTAATCTTTCACCTAAGGCTCATTTCCAACTATCTGTAAAGTGTCTTCATACTCTAAGGGGCGAATAATTACCAACCCTCAATGTCACCTCTACTCTCCAAGCAGCGGTCCCTTGGTAGGGGAATTCATTCTTTTCGGGCATTGTAGCTTTCATTTCATCATCAGTTATAGTTTTGGTTCTTAAGAATTCCACTTCGCTGTAACGTCCCGTGCTATGTGAGGACCTCGCATTGTTATATTTTTGGTGAACAATCTTATTTATCAACAAAAAACAAACAAAAGCTATACTGTTACCATTGAATCAGCAACTTTAATGTCCTCTTGCCTCTCTATATATCGCCAAAGACCCCACCGCTATTGTTTATTCTTCACTCTCAATTTTTGGTTAATAGTTCAATTTTTTATTAACAACAGCAAACAAATTATCCTGATAATTGGTTTGTTACACTTACAATATTGTTTGTCGTTACTTTGTTCATGCTTTTAACACCAGAATTTACAACATTGTCTACAAATAGTAATCTCATCTCATTAAAATCTTGAAACATACTAAAAGTTCTGGGGGCTGCAGCACACATGTCCCGTTCAAGGAACGAGAACCTTGGTGAATCTTCTCTTGGTCTGACACATTACATAAAATATTGTGACAAACAGTTGTTCGGTGCTTAAACCTTTGTCGATGGTCGCACGAGTCCCAGTCCACTGCCACTTCCCAAATGCTTGAAGTCTGTAGCAACAAGATTGTCCCCGTGGCCAGCAAAGCCAGTTCCACCTTTCCCCAAGTTCACCAAATGTCTCTCTTTACATCCTTTATTGCAAGCCAGACAAACCTTATCAACGGCCATAAACCTGTCAGCACACTTCTTGCAGAAGACATGGCCACATGAGCTAAGAGCCACCAACGACATTGTATTTGTTAATGTAACTCTGCAGCTCGGACAGATATATGTCTTGTCCAGCGAACAGGGTTTCTGCTCTTCACTGGTGTCTTCTGTGAAGTAGATGGGGAAAAGGCTCTTCATTTTAAGCTTCTCCTTGCCCTCTGGACACACCGTACTGTTCGATGGAGTTTCAACTTTAACAGGAGCTTCTGGTGTAGCAGAAGGCAGCCAAAATGCCTTCATTGTACGAAGTGCTTCCTCTTCATAGGATGTGGCCTTCACACTGTTTGCACCATGAAAACCATTTTTATCTCGGCTCAGGTTTCTATCACTGTACTGTGGAACTGCACCGTGATTCTGTTGATCAAATGCATCAAGTTCTCTAGCTTTCTGCAACATTTCTTTCTCTTGTTCTTCTTCCTTCTCCTGTTGCTTATGTAAATCATAAGCAACTAGCTTCCTGCCAAGTTAGCGGCCGTGCTCTTCAATAAGTCATTGACAATAAAAAAGTACAGAAGAATATAGTAGTGCCCAGAGTAAACAAGCTAAAACAAAGAAGACGCAGGAGATGTGCTCCTAAATTTTGTTGCTACGATGGCCCATAGACCATCACCACAAACTCAGATCAGTAAGTCTCAGACAAAGAACTTGTCTTGTATAGATATTCAACCACAATGAGATCCAAATTCGTCATTCCATATTTATGCTGAACAAATAAATAAACACAGACAAAAAAATGTATCGAGCAGAGCAATCACCTCAACAAATAGATGAAACTGCAAGCATTTAATGAGAGCAAGAATGAAATCATATGCATAGCATCAGCACACACTAATCTTTAAAGCCTAAACCTCATGAGTCTTCTCGCCCTGAGTAAGCAATGCAGTTGTCTTGAAGGTAATCATACTTGGAGAAACAAGCTCTAAGCCGTGAACATAGACTACTTTCTCTATAAGGGGCTTAGAGAAGATCTAATAGAGGTCAAGGGTTAAGCATCACAGACATCACATGCACAATTTCAAGACTTTTCAAGACTTAAGGAGACCAGTTAGTTCAGGCATGATAAGAATGGTTTCTTTCCGGACATTCCTAACAAAAATCGGAACGCATATCCCAACTTCAATACCAGAACTTCCCAAAGCAACATCACAATTTGCAGAACAATCTCAGACTCACTCAAGTAACCAAAGTTTTCCATATGCATGTCCCTAGGGTTGCAGCATACAAAAGGAGTTAAAGAAAGTTATCACCAAAGATATGCACTATCTTAAACAGAAACGAACCAAGCACCAATAACACTCTATTCACCTTTCATCACACACTGAAGTCCAGGCTTGCCCCTTCATGAGTAAAATCTTCTCAATTAACCTAAAAAAATGCTAAATCACCAAGTAATCCATATCCAACCCAATAGTCGAGTATCTACTACTTCTCGAATACCTGTCCCATAACATCAAATTAAGTTTCTAATAATTCAGTTTTCACGTGAGCATCTAAGCTATAGATATCAAATTACTATAAACTATAATCCCAGAAAAATATCCATCTAGCTTCAACGTAAAAGCAAAAAAACTGCCCAGATCCCATCCCCACCAATGAACAAAAGCCCCCCAATAAAATCAGACGCAAAGAGCAAAAACAAAAGAACAATTGAAAAAGAGAAAAGGTTTACCTTTGTATGTCCTTCTTCTGGGCTAAGAGGCATTCGAGGATACACTCTTTGCAAAACACGTGACCTCCCTGGCAAGACATGGGATCGATGAAAGGCTTCAGGCAGAGGCTGCAAGCGTCGAAGGGTTTAATGGAGTCCTTACCAAGCCTCTCCCTCTGGGTTCCGTATCCCAGCTTCTTCTTCTCTTCATATGTGAAAAACGCCAAATCATTGTTGTTCTTGGAGTGTCTCTGCGGCATCTTCTTCTTTTTGGTTCTTCCGACGGCTCTTTAGACGGGGTTGAAACTCAAAAACCCTAGAATTTTTGGCAATTGGATTGGATTGGCTTGGATATATGTGTCAAGAGAAACACGACGAGAAAAGAGTTGTATTTAATTAGACAGGAGGGCATGGTCATGACGTTTACCGTCTCACTCACGTGTTTACCAATCGTTCACACGATCCTACGAATTTCTATAAAAACCATTTTTTGGTAAGTATTTTCTATAAAATTGCCGAACGCTAATTTCCATATCGGGGAAATTAGTGACATGCAATGCTATCTTTTATATGAAAAGAAGGAGAGAGATGTAGAATTAGTTTTACTTATTTTTAAAAATATTTATATTATTTAAAATTATATAAAAAGTGGTAATTTATATAATTTAATTTGACATGAATTTAACGACAAATATTATTAAAATAATTCAATAAAAATATTTCTAATAGTATTAACATTACAAGATTTTTTTTAGTGATATTTAAGATGAATCCCGAAGAAATTACTTTACATTGTATGTATAATCAAATTCATAATTAGCTTTTAACTTTATCTATAAACAATTCACACCCAATATTTTATTTTCAGAATTCAACTTGGACTTGTAAAAATAATCAATTAAGATTTATTGTATACATCAAATAAAGTTTGTATTAATTTATTATCAAATTAAACTTGTGTAACACATTCTTAAGATTATTGATGTGAGGGGCTACTTGGTTAATTGGTATGAAAAGAAAGGTGTGAGTAATGAATAAAAAGAGCCGGTTGGTAACATTATAATTGGATGATCAATGTTTTTATATTCCTTTTTGGAGCAATACTCTATACTTCCCAATATAGTAAGGAATAGAAGTTATGTATATTTTTTTTTTCCTCACTATATTCATTATAATTCTTTCAAATGAATCAAGCACACCCACATGATACTTAAATAATAAATTTGTAATGCAAATTCTTTAGAATACCTTCATCCTAACAAAGATATTAAAAAAAAACTCCTTGTTTTTTTGTAGTTTTTTTACTAAAAAAAGGAAGAGACAAAATTCATCATACGTTGTACATAAGAATTTGTAGATAGAAAAAAAAACTAGTTGCTAATGAATCAATGTTAAAGATCGATAACATTAGTCAAAAAAGAGCTAGTAACATAATGAGATCCAACCTAATTATGCTTAGACAAAATGGACTTCCATTAGGATTTGGGTCAAAATAACTTTGTTTTGTTAAAATTTAATAAAACAACATCTTTTGATGAATTAGTTTAGATTAATTCAGTCAATACAACATTAGACTTCACTTAACTTCCTAAATTTAAGGTCAATTTGAAATCTAATCAACACAAATTTTATCCGTTGACTTCGAATTTGAGCCTAATCAAAACTTTGCCCTCTGTTGTAATGGTCAATTTGTGATAAAATAATATTGGTGGTGACTTTACGAAGAAAAAGAAACAAATAACTAAAAAGTAAAAGATATGGATCGTACCTTGAAAAAAGTGGTAGACAGTGAGTTTCCAAAATTGAAAAGGCAGAGAATCAAGAGTGGAGAGAATTTAGTGATTTTAAATGACATTAGATAGAAAGGCAAGACATTCTTCAAGAGATTTTTGCTTCTCTTTGATTCCATAATAATTTGTGGCTATTAATCAATTATATTCTTTTTTTTCTCTCTTTACAATTTTTTTTACCTCTATGTGATAACATAGAGATGTTTGAGGAGTTGTTATGATTAGGCTTAAATTCAGAATTTCAAAGTTTATCTAATTTATTTTTGGTTGAAATTGGTTAATGGTGAATTTTTCTTGGTATGGCCTTGTGTTTTCTTTACTAACTTGGATTGGGATGCAATGGTTACCTCTAATTATGGTGATGATTTGGTTGTTAAATGTTTGAAGTTGGGTTTTTTTGAAAATTTTCTAAAGGAAGTTGATTGATTATGAAATTGCATCAACTTTGATGATTACAAATGGATGCTAGTGAAGTATGAATAATGGGGCTAACGTGTTATACATAAATATTTATTTGCATTAATACTTATTGGGTTGATTAAGTCCTATTGGCATTTAATATATACCATTAGTTAAAATGGATTATTTTACCATTTATTTTTAATATAATTGTTTTGTGTTTATATTAATAAATGGTATTTTGGGTTTTGAGAAAATTTAATGAGGGACATTGATTAAATTGTTTTACAAATTTGGCATTATAGATTGAGGGCTATTGTGTTGTCTATGTATCAATGCTGAGTGAGTTTGAATTTTGAATTTGATATATTTTATGTTAGTGAACTTTTAGAGGTTCAGATGGTTAACTAGTATTTTCGTTTGGGGGCACTTTAGCATTTTCATAGTTGCCAGGTCATCATTTGACATATACTTTGATGTTAGGTGTTATATTGGACTCATTTTAGACTTGCCTTTGTGTAAATGTAAGAATATAATTATTAGATTATGGGTTATATGTTTCTTCTTTAGGTTGACTATTCATTATGACAAGATGATTAGTAGTTATGACACAACATAGGCGAGAGAAAAAGTAGCTCCATTACAAAAGGTCAAGAGTTGTAGTTTTTTTTATAAATTGTAAATTATATTTATCAAAAAGGGGCTATATACATCAGGTTTGGGGCATAGCCCAATTAGCACAAACTGTGACAAAAGAAAATCCATTAATCCCCCATACACCCAGGGTGAGGTTAGAAACCCTCAATTGGTCTAGTATATCCGATGAAACACTAGGGATAAAAGTAAATTAAAACTATCACTAGCTAAAGCTTGTCCTAAGCTAGTCAAAATACGTCTTCAGGGGTTAGATTTTGGGCCGATTCCATTGGGCCCCCAGTGCCAACCATCGTCAATAACATCCAGCTCAAAATCGCAGGTTGTTGGACGCCACATGAAAATCAACGTAGAGGGACGCTAGGGTTTGCATGGCCCATGCACTCAGCGTCTACGTCCTAAGAAAAATATACATGAAGTAGCTAATGGACCCCATCACCCAAACCACCAGGGAAGGGACCACCTGTCAAGCAGCCTGGACTAAAAAGAGGAGAAAGATTAATGCAAATTAATCAGTCACAGCATCAACAAAGTAAAATCAAATGGTGATTAACTCCGGGGGTACAATTTATAGAGCAGCTTGTACACTATAGTTTTAATCTTGGCAACAACATCAGCTTGTGTGTAGACGACAGCCTCCAATTGTACTGCATTACGAGTCTTCTAAATAATATATACTGTACATAAGAGACCTAGTCGTGCAGCTTTGCGTCGAATAAGTGCTCCAGTATGATCTAGTCGTATCCATTTGATGGCATGCAGAAGGGAAGACATTTCTCTTGTAATGCCTAACCAACTTTGGATTGTTGTCTATACAGTTTTAGTAAAAGAGCAGTTGAAGAAGAGATGAGCCACTGATTCAGGTTCAGTGCCACACAATATACAGGTTCTATCCAACTCCAAAAACATGAGGTTATCTTTAGTGGGCAGTTTGTTTCTTAATCCAAGCCAAGCAATAAAGGAGTCTTTAGGTGGAATATAGCATTTCCAAATAAATGACATCCAAGACTTACTCATTTGTTTCATGCACAACAATTCATAAACATTATGAGATGACAAAAGCCCATTCACACAGTTGTGCTGTAACGCCTCTACTGCCGCAGGAATGCCACCTATTTTGCTGACCAAAGTATCGCGTATTGAAGCCAATTTCTTAACTAAAGAGGAGTCACGAGGATGGGGCTGCCGTTCCCATATAGATACTCCCCTCAAATAAATGGCACGGACCCAGCGAACCCACAAAGAGTCCGCTTCTGCGTCTATGTTCCAGAGGGCTTTTGTCAACAAAGCAGAATTCCAAACCTCATATTGTTTTAGCCCCAATCCTCCCTCTTCTCGAGGTAGGCACATACTATCCCACGTCATTTTGAAGTGCTTACCTCCCCACAAGAATAGTCGACAAAGTGAAGTAATCTTGTTGATGATGATTATTGGAAGGGAAAAGGCTTGAAACTAGAAGGAGAGAACCCCCTGAATTACCGAGTTAATCAATTCACATATCCCAGCATAGGACAAGCTCTTACCATTCCAAGTATGAATAAAATTTTCCACCCTTTCCAGCAAGACCGAGTATTAGGCAACTGAAATTTTCATTGGGGCCAAAGGCACCCCTAGATATCTGACAGGGAACTCAACTGATTGTAAAATAATTTCTCGCTTCCAACCTCATACTCCTCCAAGATATATGTTAGACTTGGTCGGGTTAACATGCAGTCCAGCTACCTCCTGGAGCTCCCTTAAACTATCCACTATGATACGTATGGAGGTAATGTCTCCTCTAGAAAGTAGCATGAGATCATCAGAGAAAGTGAAGTGAGTAATAGCAAGCTGTTGGCACTTTAGGTGGTAGTTGAACAAGGTGCTAGCTGTGCTCTTCTTTAAAACACGAGAGAGGTATTCCAAAAAGAGTAGGAAGAGAATGAGAGACATCGGGTCACCCTGTCGTAGTCCACGTCTTCCCTTAAACATACCATGTAGGTTGCCATTAATCATGATCGAAAAAGAAGATGTGGAAACACACTACATAATCCAAAAGATGAATTGTTCAGGGAAGCCCAATCCATGCAGCATTTCAGTTAAAAAATCCCAAGATACCGTGTCATAGGCCTTGGTAATGTCAAATTTCAGCATACATCTTAGAGAAATACGTTTGCGACTATAGCCCCTCACAAGTTCTTGTGCGAGAAAAACATTGTCCAACATATTCCTACCTGGGATAAAGGTTGCTTGAGCTTGGTCAACTAGCTGACCCACTACCATGTTCAGTCTCACTACCAGTATCTTAGTGATGATTTTATACACAACATTGAGGCAAGCTATCAGCCGAAAATTAGTCACACTTGGTGCAGAGCTCATTTTAGGTAGAAGGGTAAGAACTGGATGGTTAAGTTGTTTAAGTAATCGACCACTCACAAAAAATTCTTGCACTGCCTGCACAACATCTTGCCTAACCCGACTGCACTATTTTTTAAAGAAGGCAGTAGTGTATCCATCCGGACCCGGTGCTTTGTCGTCATCAACATTAAAGAGAGCCTGTTTAATCTCAGCAATAGTAATAGGAGCAACCAAGACTTCATGCTCATTAGGAGATAAAATTAGACCATGTCGAATCACATCCACTTCCACCCGCCTTCTAGGAGTCGGAGAGCCCAAAAGATTCACGTAGGACATTAGGAGATGATCTGTTACTTCCACCATTGATGAAGTTTCAGACCCATCCTCTGTAATAAGGTGAGTGATAGCATTTGTTTTGGCTTTCTTTCAGAAAATGGGGTGAAAGTAACTAGTGCTCCGATTTGCCTCCATTAAATGAGTACACTTTGCTTTTTGTTGAAAGAAACTTCTTTCTGCATCTTGAAGAAAATTCACTTGCTTCCGCTTATAATTAACCAGATTTTTTAGATCCTCATTATCAGGGGATTGAAGGAGATCCTGATAAGCTCGATGAAAATCTTCCTGTGCTGATTTCACTTTAGTTGTGATATGCCCAAAATCGTCCCTATTCAAGGTTTTCAAAGGTGCTTTAAGAGTTTTTAGTTTGGCACAAAGAGAGAATTGGGCTATACCAATAACGACCATCTCCCATGTATTGACAACAATCTCCTGAAAAAAGGGGTGAGTAATTCACATATTAAAAAATTTGAAGGGCTTATTACTGTGTATCTGCTGGTGCTAGAAGTCAATGATCATAGGGTAGTGATCTGAATCAACCAACATGGGCAGGAAAGTGACAGAGCAACATAAATCATGTGCTCCCCAAGCTGGATTGATCAATGCACGGTCTAGTTTAGCCAACAAATGATTTTTCTGACAAGTGAAGAATTCACCTTTGTAAAGAGTGTCTTCCAAACCAAGAGTCATCCGAGATTCTTGGAGGTCTTTTAGTAAATAGGCAGATGGGGGTTGACTACCTCGCCTTTCACTTACTAGGCATACACAGTTAAAATCGCCTATAATTAACCAGGGAGTCTGCTGGTTTACATTCATCCCCAAAAGAGTTTGTCATAGATCCTTTCTTCGGGTAACACTATATAATCCATATACGCAGGAAACTAGAAAAGATTCCTATGTTGTTTTGCTGCGTATGTTGCAGTGAATGAGTTGCTCCCCTTCAGTTAATATATTACATACATAATACAGAGGGTCCCATGCCACAACCATACGTCCCTTCAAAATGTGATCAAAATTGTGCCTGAAATCCCAACCAGAAAATCTATTCCGCATAAAGTTCTCCAATCTCCTTAAGTCAACTTGGGTTTCAAATAAGCACATAAATCGACATTTGTGTTGCCTAGTTAAAAGGCTAACGTTGTGCTGTCTCGAGGGTTTATTCAACCCTCGGACATTCCAGCATAAGAACGTCATTTTAGTAATAAGGAAGGGTCTGCCATTCCCTCATTCCTACGAGTATTAGCACTACCATCAGCCT
>JANZLX010000002.1:24775412-24785462 GCA_025531955.1 Erythroxylum orinocense
TAATTCTAACTTAATTCTAATCTTTCCATCAAATTTCTAATTTCAACTTATACTCACCAAATTAATGGGCTCAATTTTAAAAATAATGAAACAAATAAACCAATAATAAAAAAATTAGGCTCCAACATTTTTACTTTCTTAACTGTACTTAAAAAATGAACCAAACGTGATAACATAAATTTTAGGAAAAAGATTTCTTTTGTAAGTAAAAATTCATGCCAACCAAATAAGGCCTTAGGATATAATTACTTAGCTTGATGTATTAAATTAATTTTAATTTTAAATAGGTCAATTTATTTAGCTTGATGTATTAAATTAATTTTAATTATATAATTATATTGTAAGATTTGTTTCTACGTGACCTATTCGTATTCAACAATCCTTGTACATTTTATATGAACAGACATGTCATGACGTAATACGAAGCTACCAACCGGATAAAGTTGCCACAACAGTGATACAATATTAAGCTGCAAGGAGGATAAACTAAAGCTACCCACGTTTCATCATCGAGAGAACCGTCGATCAATTGCTAATTTTTTACATCGATCAACCATTTGTGAACCAAAATCTATTCTTAGAAGCAGAGCTACGTAAGTCAAACTATTTCTTGCAGTTAACGCCCATGAGCCAACCAAATCCTCTTCAATTGTAATCCTTATGCTGTTCATCCTAAAACCACCATCCCAAATTACGCCCTGCCTTTTAATTGCAATCGATAATTAGATTAAATCCCATCCGAAGTGAAAAGAAAATTCTAGTGCGTTCTTTTTTGTTTTTCTTTGTTCTTATTTACTTGCAAATAGCTAGGCCATGGCGTCGCCGTCGTCAGCGGCTGAAGTGGTGATGGTGCAGCCACAGTCCCCCAGATATCCGATGAGCACCCCAACTTTTGGGGCCCAACGAAAGATTGGTATCGCTGTTGATCTCAGTGATGAGAGCGCTTTTGCCGTGAAATGGGCAGTCCAGAACTACCTTCGTCCCGGTGACGCCGTTACCCTCGTCCACGTCCAACCCACCAGCGTGTTCTACGGTGCCGACTGGGGCGCAATGGATTTGAGCGAAGTTGTCACCGACCCAGACGAACATTTGGAGCTGTCCCAGAAGAAGTTGGAAGAAGACTTCGATCTTTTCACCAACACTAAAGCTAACGACCTCGCAAAGCCACTCGTGGAGGCTAATATTCCATTCAAGATTCATATAGTCAAAGACCATGACATGAAGGAGAGGCTCTGCTTGGAAGTGGAGAGGTTGGGACTTAGTACTCTGATCACTGGTAGTAGAGGATTTGGAGCTTTGAAGAAGACGGGGAGAGGCAGGCTGGGAAGTGTAAGTGATTACTGTGTGCATCACTGTGCTTGCCCTGTGATTGTGGTGAGGGTTCCTGATCATAGTGACGGTGGCGACGGTAAGGGGGCAGGTGACAGTAGCGTGTTGGAGGTGGAGGAGCTGGAAGATGAGGATGTTTCTGATAAACAGCCAGGTTTGAACTAATTTTAAGATTGCTTTCTAGTGCATGTCTTGTATATAATCTTATACTTCATGATTACGTCATTTTTAGTTGTTTCAACGATTCTATTAGTTGTTGAAGTGGTAAGTTGGGAATTACGCATTGTGGTTATGCTCATCTTGGTAATTGTTGGAAATGTAAGTCGGCATAGTTTCTGTAATTGATTTCTTCAGTAGGTATGTTCTATTTCGAAGAAAATAAAAAGCCGTGTAGTCCTGTTGTTGCATCACGACTTCAGGTCTAGTAAACTGTTCATGGGTATCACATGGTATGCATTTGGGCTTTCAAGAGTTGGTTCAAGCCTTAAACCTTTCCGAGTCTTATGGTCACAGCTAACAGTTTTGACTTTTGATCGGTTGCAGAAGACAGTTAATAGACACATAGTTAGAGATGTTTTTGGCCTGTTTTACTAGAAAATGGGCAAATGCCGTAGTATTTTGGTTTTGGTTTATTCATGGTGAGGCGCACCATTGATGAAAGGATGAGGTTTTATTTCTTCAAGTGATAACTAAGCCTTCACTCTTTGATTCTTGGCGTTGGTACAATATTGATTATGTTTAGCAGACTTGTGTTTGACATTGCTTTAGCTGCAGAAGAGGATATGTTTGGTAATAACTGCCTTGTTTGTTCTTGACAATATTTTAGCTGGAAAAACAGGTATGTCTACTAATATCAGACGGGGATGGTTAATATTCTTGTAGCCAAAACAAATGAAGAGATGGCATGCACTATTGACACATAGGGTACTTTTGCAGTTGTATATCTGGGAATGAAAATGTCCAGTTGTACTTGACATAGAACAACTAACTTGAAACATCTGTAAAGCCAAAAGCTTCACCACATACTATCGAAATAAGTTGAGAGAATTTTGCCGTTTGTGAATAGCCATAAACCAAGCTACTTCATATGGTAACAATGTTGTCAACGCTGAGATTTTAAGAGGACCCCTGTGCTTGTTAGTTTCTAACTGTGATGTACCGGAATCAACTTGCAAATGTTAGCTGAAGTAAAATGAGGGCCATAAGCTATTCTTATTTCTCTATTTTGGCTAGCTTTGGTTATGAGAATCCTTAATTGTTTATTCCCTTCTTAGAAGAATTCTTAATGCAAAATGAACAAATCTTTGTGCGCCCCTTGCCCAATCTTACATTTCGTTCCATATCCTGTTTGATCTACCACATGTATAAACAAACACGAGTATGAACAAGTACTTGAGCTTTCCATCTTATCAATGAAAAGAACACCAATACAGTCTCAAAGCTCATGTGCTTGGCACAAGAACTCATATTTTGGGTCATTTCCACACTTTTGTCTGTAACAAGTAAGGTTTTCAATTCAGATCCTCTCTTGAATAAAGACGTATTCGTTGACAGCAGTTTCTACATGTTGCAGATGTGGACAAGACTTCTTGAGTGGATGATGGAGACGTTGAGAGTTTAGAAAGAAAATTTTCCTGGACAGATGATATAATCTATCTTGTTAAAAGGTTTGACAGTGATAATTGCAGTTTCTCCATTCAATATACTACCTTATTGTGTGCTCTTTGACAGTCAGTTATGACGCTCACTGTTGTGTTTCGCTTTTCCCGCACCATGCAATATAAATAATGCCTGAAATCTCTTTTAGAAAACCTTTTCGACTCTTGTAGCTTTTGATACTGGAGATTTGTTACTGGTTTTCTTCTTTCCATTTTGCTTTTCTGGTGCTTCTCATTTACTGTGTAAATTAACTGATTTTATATTTCTGGTGCATAAATACAAGAAGTTGAACATTAAGCAGGCCAGAGTTGGTTAATTTTAACGACGAGAAATATTGAAATTGGGTCTCGGTCTGGTGATTCTGTTATTTCAGCTATAACCAGCAAAATGTGTTGCCCTAGTATGAGATCTCGACAATTATAATGATGATGATGGTCCTTGAGTTCCAAAGTTGTCTGTGGAAAATTTTACGATTGGTAGAAACATCTCAATTTCGTGGGTGGCTTTTATGACATACACGAGCTTTGTCTATCTTATCAGTGAATAGGGCTTGACTATCATATATAGGATCTTCCGATGGAAAATGTGACGCATCCAAAGTGTCTTTCAAATGTTTTCATGTAAGAAGATGTTAGCATAATGTTAGGAGGAAAAAAAAAAATGTTAGTATGAATGGTCTTTCGGCGCTGAGAATAACCGGATATGGGAGAGATTATATCGTGTATAAGAAATTAGATTGCTTGCAACTTCATTTTTATTTCCTTTCAGAGTAAGCTACAACTACTTATTTCTGCAGAAAAAGAGAACACTTCCGGAATAATGCTACCATCAATTCTTGTTTGAGTTGTTTAATAAAGTAATTTCCTGAGTTTTCGCATCTCATCATGTGCAAATAAATAATAATCATTGAAAGGTATATATGAATGTTAACAAGCACAAAAAGTGTCCAAACCTCCTGCAATGAAAGAAGTAACCCTATTTGGGTTGAGACTAGACGGCTAGCCAAATGGGTCATAACCCCACGTATGTGGATGCTTTGCTTGTATCTCCCACCGACATCAACGGAAATAGCCAAGCCAATTACCAATAAAAGGATTTTGCCAACTTCATTTCTATTCATCCAATGTCTAGATAGTGGCTATCGCTTCAAGGAAAAATATCCGTTTGCGGGTTGTCACTCACAGTGGTCCGTTAGAATCCCATCGTCAGTTTCTAAAGTCAACTAAAAAAATGTCTCTCATATCAACTTATAAAGCATCATTTATCTATTCAAATAGTGATAATTTTTAAACATTAAAAAATCCCGTTTTTTTAAATAAAGAAGTAAGCGATCTTGAATTAATTTTATAAAGACAGATTGATTATTTTCAAAATATAAACAAGTTGATTTTACGTCGTGCTGGAATGAAAAGAAAACAAAAAAGTAGAACGTAATCAAACCCTTGATCTTTTTTAGATGTAGGAGACCCTTCCACTTCTACCACCAATTCATCTATCCCAAGGGGCTTACAGATTGTTTATAGAAGATTCAGACTCATTAATCAACAGCTGTGAAATACTAATTGATGGCTTTTCACTCTACTTGATGGCCAGTAGTTGGCATGTGAAGTTGTCGGGAAGATAATGGACTAATGTGCATATATGCAATTGATACTTTTTTTCTTTAGTTGATTTTCTGCCGAGTAGTGCCCTTGGATCTCTTTACATATTCTGGTCCTGAGGTTAGATTTGATAGTCGGCTATAAAGGTAATTGATATCTAATAGTTTATAAACATTGATTTCAGGCAGATGGTACAGGCTCAAACGAATAGGTAATATTTCTAAAATTACCACTCAAATCCTCTGGTCTACTTATTCTGGATCAATTTTGTGCCAACTCATTCTAACCATTTATTTATATGAGTCCCACATAAATAAATAAGTAAGATTAGTTGACACAGAATTAGTACAGAACAAATAGACCAGAAGATTAGGGACCCGAAATCATGCATCGGGAGAAGCAACAACTTTTTTCTGGTGGGTAGAATCGGTAGATAGCTTCCAATTATTATTTGTAAAAGAGCACCTAAGAATTTTTACCTGGCGAAAGGCCTGTGTCTGAAGCTGAACGGAGATCTACCTCCAACCCTTAGTATCCCGTTATTCAAATGTGAAGGTAAAAGTCTAATATTAAAATATACATAATTATAAATCATTCCACTTATAAAAATGATATTTTTTCAAATTATTTTATTATTTTAATTCAAAAAAAACTTCTCCCTAAAGAAGTGACTCAGAGCCATTGCATCCACGTTCCCTTCAAAGTAAGTTTCCACTCCCACATTGTACCTGGGATGAATATCAAATGTACGCCGTAAGGAAACATGGTTCAAAAGCTAATTCCCGTAATTGTTGCTTTTCTAGTTCTTCACTGCCCTGGAGGTTCATTTCAATCTAACGAGCAGCTGGAGGCGTTCCATTGTAAGAGAGCGCTATCACAAGTTACGATAAGACACATTTTGGACCGACATAAGCAATTACGACAACTACATGAATAACAACAACAATAGCCAACAGCAATGACAGCCTGCCAAGTTTATTAGCATCTACTGGCTTTCTGAAATATGAAAGTTATTCATCAATATGAAACTCCATGAATGAAAACAAAAGAAGAAAGAATGAAACAAAAGAAAGAGAATGAAAACAAAAGAAGAAAACACTTGTAATATATGTATATATACTTAGCTGGAAAGCAGAATTAATCTACAGTTTCAGGAACACGGTTTAAAGAAAATGGGATGCTTGATTGTGAAGCTCCTTCGTCGCTATCAGAGAACCTGCTAAGGAATTTTCGCTGTTAGAAGAACTTGAAACTGGTGGAGACGGCGGAGAAGACCAAGGGACCACTTGATTTTCTCCATCATCTTCATCGCCATCATCACTGCCGTCTCTATTCTCATCATTCCCATCATTTTCTGTGTCATATTCTCTGTCGAGGTCATCATGGTCGTCGTCTTCATCATCGTCGTTGTTGCTTCTCTCTTGTCTACAATTTGAGCTGTTTACACAGTTCTGGCAAACCGAAACAGTGGGAGCTAGATTGGGTCCTGATCCAGTCCAGGGCGTGAGGGACTGGCATAGGTGGCAAAGAAGCGTTCTTGAGTGCTTAGCTACAAGAAAATTTGCCCCATGTACATTCGCGTCGCACTCCCAGCAAAGGCTTGCTTGATCTGATTCACAGTACATTTTAGCTAAAGAATCACACAGCTCACACTTCATCATTTTTCTTTTTCCTCGGGCATAAGACTTATTAGCCTCCGATTTGTGCTTGCATGTTTATTTCTTGTATATTGTCCCGCCTTTTATCCCCCTGTTTCTGTTGTTAGTCCAACATGTGCTTTAAAAACAGAACACATGGCGCAGGGCAACTTGCATATATTCATAGTTTTGCTTTCCCTTCTTTGGAGTAGTTAAAAACTATATCTTCAACATTTTGAAAGATGTTATGTTATCGGTTATCTAATCCAAGCCTTTTTAGCTTCAAAACTTTGATTTTTTTTATTGGGTGGGAATTAGGTTAGCCATTAGACATTCAGTGCCCACCAATGATATCAGCAAATCAAAGTGCCAGCGTGGAGATTGGAATGAGAGGCATGCACTCGAGGTACATCACTTATCCTAACAAATTCGAATGAGAGGTGGTTAAGTTGGCTATGCTAGGCCCAAGTCCAGGTCCACGAGTCCACGGCCCATTCGCAGGTGGTAACCTTCCATGCATACGTAAAGACCTAAACCTAGCAGCTATTCCTTACATAAGGTACTACTTTGCCATAATACAGGTACGATATTAGAACCTTGTTATTTTCTATTCATAGCTACCAAAACCCACACAAAAAGACTAATTTGAGCGTTGGAGGAGCCTATCGGAAATCAACTCCCGGTGTGCCTTCTGCTGTTTTGCAGGTATTCCCTAGCTAAGATCACCGGACTCATGGATCCAAACAATGACGTCCAGCCCCATCAAGATCAAACAGAACCAGTTGGCGCCCACCGTGGGGCCGAGCGTCAGGGCACCACGTCTAGAACCACTCAGATAAGTCAGGCGGCGGTGACCAATCTTGATGTATCCACCGTCGCGGCACTTGCGTTGCAACGAATAGGTTTGCAATTACCCGCTGCCCTTCCGTTGATGCTGCCTCAACCCGTCACCCGAAACCCTAGTGCAGATGAGCTACCACCGGATAACCACATACAATATTCACACCCAGATGATCAACCACAACCTTAAGACAGAGATCAAGAAGCGCAGAGCGTTGCCCTAGAGGATAACGCTGAGACTAATTCACATTCTCACAACCGTAACCCTCCTGCACCACAACCAACCTCCCTTACCCAGAAACAAATAGAAGAAGCGACTGATCTACTGATCTGCCAAATTTTGCAATCTCAACCGTCACGGCAGCAAACCCCTGCTCGACAGATAGGTGTAATGGCTAGTCGGCACGTTGCTGAAGCCCTAGAAAAAATCGTGGACGATCGAATTAATATGGCCATGAATCCCCATCCGGCTCATCCATCAACACAATACAACTCTCCTTTCATCCCGGCGATCCTAGATAGCCTCCCTGCGGTCGGTACCAAAATACCGACGCCTGAAAAATATACTGGAAAGACCGATCCCCTAGACTATCTGCAGCACTTCTAGTCGATGATGAACCTACATTGCGTTCCGGATGCCATTCAATGTAAGGCATTCTGTACCGCCTTTCAAGAAGGAGCTCGGCGATGGTTTAATAGTCTACCCCCGTGTTGCATCACTTGTTTCAAGGATTTTAAACTGCTATTCCTCAATCAATTTGCTACAAGTAAACGACCACAGAAGACCGCCTTGGAAGTGATGCAGTTGACCCAAGGAAGGAACGAAAGTTTGTGGGAGTTCATCACTCGGTTTAATAATGAAGCTATCGAAGTCCCTGACCTCACTTGCTCGTCCATGCTGGCCGCCCTCATAAGCAACACGAGGGATGAAGAGTTCAAAAAATCATTGGCCCTCGATCAACCCAATACAATTCAAGAGATAAGAAATCGGGCGAACAATTATATCCAGCTTGAAGAAGTATTGAAAAACACAAAACGAAGAGCAGACAACCACGAGCCGAGCGGCAGAACTGATGATTCACATAAACGGCAGAAGGATCAGTCTAGCTGGAGAAAGCCGATCGACCGACAGGACCCACGACGCGAGTCCTTCACCCCGCTCAACAGCCGATATGCGGAAGTATTGTAGGTCAGGAGAGCTGAAGGGGAACCCCTCCGAGAACCTAATACATTGAAAACTCCTCTAAAAAAGAGGGATTCTTCTTAATATTGTCGTTTCCATAGAGATGTCGGTCATGACACGAAGGATTGTTGGGACTTAAAGAACGAAATCGAACTCCTTATCCAAAGGGAAAGACTGGGTAGATTTTTGAAGTACGAAAACAATGCCGATCGAGATAATAAGGGTAGGAGCGATCGGTCTGACAACTGGCGAAGGCCTTGGAGGCAAAATAACTCGAACGAAGCAGGGAGGCAATACAGGAATACGGACGACCGACGCGACACGAGAGGACAATCCAGGGCAAAAGGTGATAGAAACACTGGACAACAGAACGACCGACTGGTTAGGGTCATTAACATGATTTTTGGTGGTAGCGCAGCAGGGGGGTCCACCGTCAAAGGAAGAAAGCGATATGCTAGGCAGGTCGTTGAAGACTTGCCAGCAAAGAAAAAGCAGCAGAACGATGGGGCGATCTCTTTTGACGAATTTGATCTGCATGGCGTTAGCTGTCCTCATGATGATGCACTAGTGGTCACCCTGAACATAGACAGTAGCGAAGTGAAACGGGTAATGATTGACACAGGCAGCTCAGTCGACCTACTATATTACGACGCTTTTAAGCTGATGGAGATCCCGGAAGAGCGGCTAATGCCAATAAAGGGACCCATCAAAGAGGTAACAGGAGCATCAGCCTACCCATTTGCTCGAGTCCTCTTGAACATAAAATTCGGAACAAAGCCATGCCAAGTAGAGAAGAAGGTTGAATTCATAGTCGTGAAGTTTGTGGGAGCATATAATGCAATAATTAGGAGAGCCACCCAAAACGCCCTCAGAGCAGTCGTGTCAACCTATTATCAAGCAATGAAGTTCCCAACGCCCTATAAAATAGGGATCGTCAGGGGTCAGCAAAGAATCGTTAGGGAATGCTACTTGGTGGAAACAAGAACCCTTGAGGGAGCGGTAGTTTTGACAGGTTCTCTTGATGTGAGAGCCGACGAAGAAACTGCGAGGGTGGACCCTGTAGAATAAACGCAGCAGATCATATGGGTTGAAGAAGACCAATCCAAATTCATAAAGAAAGGCCGAGGAGGCCTTGGAAAAATCCTGGAAAGATCGGTCAGCACGAACGGCAAGATTTTACCAAGGCAGTGGAGTTCTCAGAACTTGAAAACGTTTTACCAACAGATATGCTTTACTTTATTTGTTTCTTTGTCTTGTATTTTATTATCACTTATGCATTTATACATGTAGCTAGTGGGTATCTTTTCCCTAGCCTTGCCAATCAGGTTTTTTAATGGCCCACAACAATAAAAGGGTTTCAAGTTTCTTGGCAAACAGAGCCTCACCAAAATAAGCTAGAACTACAAAACAGACTGATTACTGTCCACATCGCTCGGCCTCGGCCACACTCGGCCAAAATGCCAAAACAAGATCCTTGGAACCAGGCGATGCTGAGAAGATTAATCTCGGATCGCTCGGCCTCGACCATGCTCGGCCAGGTTGCCAAGACAAGATTCTTGGAACCAGGCAATGCCAAGAAGATTAATCTTGGATCGCTCGGCCTTGACTACACTCGGTCAGGTTGCCAAGACAAGATCCTTGAAACCAGGCAATGCTGAGAAGATTAATCTCAGATCGCTCGGCCTCGACCACGACCACGCTCGGCCAGGTTGCCAAGACAAGATCCTTGGAACCAGGCGAAGCCGAGAAGATTAATCTCAAATCGCTCGGCCTCGCCCCCGATCGGCCAGGTTGCCAAGAC
>JANZLX010000002.1:24785562-24796671 GCA_025531955.1 Erythroxylum orinocense
GATTGGGAGAGGAAAGAGGACGTACCTAAGTTAGTGATTGAGGTTTGGGATTTGAACGGCGGTGGAAAGAAAACTCCAGAGACTGCAGGCAAAAAGACGAAAATGAAAGGAGAATAGAGGCTGGAGAACAAAATACGCGTGAAGAAAATCTATAGTTTGTCGATCTTGAGCATTTATAGAAGATCGGCCGAACAGACACTCCAACCAACGCTCGACGCGTGGAGGAAATCTGAGCCGAACTCTGACACGTGACAAAATCTGAGCTGAGGTGAGCTAGGGTTGTTAGAAATTCGGAGTGGCACAATAGCTGAAAGGACGAACCTGATAGCTGCACAGCAGTTAAAAGGATGTACGTGACAGTCTGTCAGGGGACGCGAACCGTCAGTAATGATTACACCTAGCGTTTTGTTTAAGCCTGGCTAGTCAGGTTTTTCCCTGCCACTACACTCGTTCGATCGGCCCCATCGTTACATCCGATCGACCTGCCATATCGCTATAGCCGATCAATCGGTTCTATCATTACTCTCGATCGGTCCGCCGTGTCATTACATTTGATCGATCGATCACATCACAATAATCGATCGATCGAGCCTAGCACGAGCTGCCTTGAAGACACGATATATTATCCTTATGTACTCCTTCGACCCTTCTCTTGGGTCAGACTCGAGGAATTGGGGGGCTTATGGTTAGGTCGGCTATTCTAGGCTCAAGTCCAGGTCCACGAGTCCACGACCCATTCGCAGGTGGTAACCTCCCATGCATACGTAAAGACCTAAACCTAACAGCTATTCCTTATATAAGGTACTACTTAGCCATGATACAGGTACAACATTAGAACCCTATTATTTTCTATTCATAGCTACCAAAACCCACACAAAAAGACTAACTTGAGCGTTGGAGGGGCCTACCGAAAATCAACCCCCGGTGTGCCTTCTGCTGTTTTGTAGGTATTCCCTAGCTAAGATCACCAGACTCATGGATCTAAACAATGGCGTCCAGCCCCATCAAGATCAGACAGAACCAAGAGGCATGCACTCGAGGTACATCACTGGACCTAACAAACCTAAGTCCTTTTTTACTTTTAGGTATTTTCTTGCAGGTTGTAGCTACATCAATTACGTCATATACGATGACAAGAGCAGAAAAATCCACTTCTCTATAATAATCAATCATATCTAGCAGTAAAAAGGGGTTGTTGAGATGATAGGATTGAGAATTTTTCAATAAGTATGGAATGAAAAAAGGATGGTTGGTTATATATTATTATTATTATTACAGGATAATATATTATTATATATTATTATTACAGGATAATATTATAATATCTAACTTTCAAGTATTACTTTATAATTGAGAGGAATGTCAAATGTCAATTATTTCTGAGTGATACTTATTTTATCATTTTTAAATCTTTTTATAATTAAATATAATTAATTAAATGTAATTAATTAATTATAATATAATTAATTAAAATAATATTATAATATAATTATCTAATCACAATATAATTAATTCAAATAATATTACAATATAATTAATTAATAATTAATGATATTTTTCTCCTTTTTAGCAATTAAATATAAATAATTAAAATATATTAAAATTTGAAGTAAAACAAAAATTTAACAAACTTTTATTTCTTAATATTTTTAACAAATCAATCACTATCATTCATTCATTTTAACTAACCATTATAATTATACTGATTATATTCATTTCCACTTTTCACTGCATTTATTCTTATTTCTATTACCATTACCTAATTTAAACTAAGTACCCCTAAAGATATCTCTAAAGAATTCCAAGATGGAGCTATAGATTGAGGAAGGCCTCTGGAGTAAGGCTTCATTAGAAGTTAAACACTTGATACCAACATATAACCCATATAGTAAGAAATAAGATGAATATGTTTGGCTAAGAAGTAGGTCCAGTAAATTCTCTAATGAGTTTTATAAGGAAATCTTGAGTAGAGGACAACACAAAAGATGGAGCAAGATTGTTTGGGACAAAAACTTAAAACCAAAGATTTCGTTCCATATGTGGTTGATTTTAAAGAGAAGTTAGCTACATTAAGCGAATTATGTTTTCTTTACTTGAAAAATATATGCTTCTCATGCAAAGATAATATTGAACTTTTAGATCATATCTTTTTCGTCTATAACTTCTCCAATGATGTGTGGAAGTCAATTATAGATTTATGTCATCTCAAGAATAATAGGTGCAACCATAAGTAATTCTTGTCACAGTTTTTAGCTACTGGAATTTCTCCAAATGATAAACCTCTAGCATTAATAGCCTTCAGATCATGTCAATATAACCATTGGGAGGAAAGAAATGATAGGTACTTTAAAGGTAAAGAAAAAAATAGTACAATATAAATTAGAGAACATGCAATGATGAATATAAAAGTCAAATCTCCAAATCATTGAGCTTTCTTGGTAGCTATTTCTGTGGAGACAAAACCTATTTGTTATTATGATGCCCTTAAGGATCCTCATTGGTGTGTCGCAATGTAACAAGAGATCGATGCTTTAAGAGATGGGTGTAAGTGGGTATACAAGATTAAATATCATTTTGATGGCACTAATGAAAGGCATAAGGCTCGTTTGATTATCCTGGGAAATAATCAAGTTGAGGAAATTAGCTACATCGAGACTTTTGCCCCTGTTCCTAAGATGTTCATTGTACGTACTTTCCTGGATGTTGTTGTCACTAAGAACTAGGAATCGCATAAAGTGGGGTGCACAGTGCTTTTCTTCGTGGCGAATTGGATGAAGAGGTGTACATGCGGTTGCCCCCTGGTTTCTTAACCTCTTATCCTAGTATAGTCTGCCACTTACATAAGTCTCTATATGACCTACGTTAGGCACCTTGAAATTGTTATGCAAAGTTGGGTTCAACATTGCGACAATTTGGGTTTTCTCAAACGAAAGTTGATTATTCCCTCTTTACTATGTATTCTACCACTGATACTTTGTGTGTTTTTATCTATGTGGACGATTTGTGATTGTAGGAAGCAGTTTTGCTGCAATTAGTACTCTTAAGAGCTACTTAAGCCAATGTTTTCATGTGAAAGATCTTGAGGGCTTGAAGTACTTTTTGGGTATTGAAGTGGACCGCAACTTTACGAGTATATTTCTCTGTTAGTGGAAATATGCCCTAGATATTATAGGCGAGGCCGAGCTTCTTGGTGCTAAAATTGCTCATTTCCCTATTGAGCAAAATCATAGACTTGCTCTTGCTTTTGGTCCACTGTTGTCTGATCCTGCTCAATATCGTCGCCTTGTTGGATGATTGATCTACTTAACGATTACTAGACTTGAGATCTGCTACTCTGTTCACATTCTTGCTCAATTCATGCAAAATCCTCGTACTGAACATTGGGATGTTATCCTTCGAGTGTTATGATATCTTAAGGGCGATCCTGGTTAAGGCATCCTTCTGCGTGCTGATAGTGATCTCCATTTATATGATTTTTGTGATTTTGATTAGGCTAGTTATCCTTTGATTCGTTGCTCTCTGACTAGCTATTTTTTATTTCTCGGTCACTCACCTATCTTTTGGAAGACCAAAATGTAAAAAATGGTATCTCACTCAGTCCATGGTAGCTACGACATTTGAGCTCACTTGGCTCAAGACATTGTTACATTCGCTTGATGTTTCTCATCATTAGCCTACGTGGCTCTTACCGATAACTAGACATCTATATACATTGCTTCCAATCTAATGTTTTATGAATGCACTAAGTATATCGAAGTGGATTGTCATTATGTTCGTGACAAGTTGTAGGAAGGTGTTATAACTACATCTCATGTTCGTTTTATAGAGAAATTAGCTGATGTCTTTACGAAGACATTAGATCAACGTCGACGTAGTATTAAGAAATTACCTTCTTTGCAAGTTAAGCATTTGCTATCTGCATGCTCCAACTTAAGGCGTAGTATTAAGATGATATACATTGTAAATAGGCAATAATTATGTACATATCACACTTGGATAGCCTTGCATATATTTAGGAGATACCATAGGAAGTAGTTTCCTTACACATGAAATACAACTAACGGTTTTCCCACTCAACTCATATCAATTACTTATATAATAACACATAAAATTTATTCTTTCGGTCCATTAATTTAGACAAATTCAATATAAATCAATTTAGTTCTCTAATTGAGTAGTACAAAAAATTTATAATGTATTAAATTAGCAATGCTCTTTAATTCAATTTTCATAAAAAGTTAATAATATTATTTAATTTTAAAATTTTTAATCTTTAAGTTCGATTGGAAATATCTAATATCCATGTACATCCTTACAATATACATGCCCTGGACCTTCAATTTTGTTAAAAAGTTTTAGGAACTCTTTCCTTCATGTTTGACATAGCGCTGGTATTATTTTGACTATAGATTTAACTCTCTCAATGTGAACAAGGTGGTCTCGTGTCAATTTTGCTTCTTTGTTTTTGTTTTTTTTCAGCAGCATTAGTAAAGTGACTTTTAACTAAATTAACTCGTTCACACTTCAACGAATTAATTACTATTTTTCTTCTCTTGCTTTTAATTAGAGTCATTTCCAAAGGGACTTCTTTCCATAACCCATTTACGTATTGTAGCCAGGGGATAGTATATACCTAAATAGGCTGAGGAAATAAACTACAAGGATAGAAACTTTTATGTATCAGCAGCAGATAGCTGGTATAGCGTATACAATCTCTTATGATGACAATTGCAAAATGACTTAAACAAGAGAAAATTTAAGCTATATTCTTCCTAACAAATTATTTAAAGATATAGGAACATTAGAAGCTATATTGTACTAAACATGCCATTAATCTTATTAAGATACTTTAAAGCTAGAAAATACATACTGGGAATACCAATGTAGCCTAGCTAACAATTTCCAAAAACAAGAATACAAGTTAATTAAAGTCTAAATCTTATCACTAACAATGGCTTTTAGCAACCATTTTCTTGAACTCCTCATCAACCCAGGACTGAGTCTGAACATAAGAGTACAGAACTCCATCTCATTCAGGGCACCATCCCCGTCCAAATCGCCTTCTCTTAACATGCACATTAGTTCATCATCTCCCATACCATGCAAACCAAGCAACTTTGCGTTCTTCTTCAAGCTCTGGAGTGTGATAACTCCTCTGTCTCCATCCATCAACAAGCGAAACCCATTGCAAAGCTCCTTCATAAAGCCTTCTTCCCCAAGTTTATCCACCATTGCAGGAAAAAAATCCTCGAACACAACCCCATTTCGTGAAGCCATATGTTTATGTTTGTAAACCACCTGTATGACTTAAACGATGATTGTAAATATGATGACTTTGGTCAGGGTATGATATGTATATATATAGATATAGATAGGAAGTGTTGGCGAAAAGGAATAATGAGGTAAAAGTCTTAACAGGAAAGGAAAAGAAGAGTTCGAGGAAAGAGTTGGAGTTTGGCTGTTAATGACACCGAAGGTACAGGTAAGAAAGAGAAGGTTGCTCGCAACGTAGAATTGGTGGGCATTTCTGTTGGGGAATGGTGTTCCTATCCTTCCACGAAGTTGCATGGGAAAGTGGGTAGCAAACAAAGCTTGGTCCAGTCCACGAGGAAGCATTTTCCTTTTCCTGATACAATTTGGAGCCTTGTTTTCGGACGGCAATTGACCCACACAAACGACCATCCCCTTTTTAATATTTGATGCATATTTAAGGAAATTAAGAAGGAAGCGGCTGTCGATTGGCAAGGAATAAATTAGTAAAGGATGTGTATTTTGACCCACCAGCAATGTGATCACACTTCAGATTTCTGGGAGTAATTGTCACACTAACAAAGTGGTGCTCATGTATGAAAGGATTCATTTGGATACGCAATTTTTGTCATGTTGTTGCCCTATAATCTAATGCTATAACCTACCCCCATTTTAATGTTGTCAACCGGATATGATTTGCTGGTTAGACCAGAAAACCTGGGAGCCCGATAATTGGTTTAAGCCCAAATTGGAAAACCTTTTCAATCTGGTCCGATTCGAATTTCTTAAACGTCAATCTTTTGATGTTTGATATTGTCTTAAAAACCGAATTACGTAATCAACGAGGTTCTATATGAGGGAGATAATATTATACATATATTATAAGGTAAATTGAAAAAAAAAAATCAAAGTGGAAATTAAATATTTAAAATTTTAATTTTTGCAAATATAATTTGAGTATTTTTGTTAACTAACGTGACAAGTCATGCCAAACGTGTTTTCTAACATGTAAGATGCTAGGTGTGACGAATTTACAAGTATTCATTCTCGTTTTGTTTCGTTAATTACCAAAAGTATTCATTGATGCAAAATTCTGCTTGTTCGTTCTACAAAACAAAACGAGAGTATGACAAATCTTTTAACAGACTGCGTTCTAGACAGATCAGGCAAGATCCTGAAAATGAAACTAGCTGACAATCATGTTCAAAGATTGACTGCAAAGCAAGCAGGCTCGTGAAGAGAAGGGTAGACGGCAAATGAATTATTCATATTTTTCTGAAGGAGCATAATCATGATCTTTTACCTGCCCAAGCTGTAAGCCAACAAACCAGAAAGACATACACTGCAATGGCTCGACAATTTGCTAAATACAAAAGCGTCATTGATCTTAAGAAAAATCTAATGTAATAAGGGTCAGAATTTGAGACTTGATGCTACTGATGCTAATATTTTGCTTGATTCTTCACTCGGATGCAAAATATAAATTCAAACTTCTTTTATGCCATTGATCAAGTTGAGCACATCACATGTAACAGAAGAATTCAATGAAATATGTAACTATTCTCAAATTGTGTCTAGGTTATCTTTTGGAAGGGATAATGTTCAGATAAATCGAGTTTAAACAATATCAAAGTCATCAATAGTAACAGGGGGGATAATCACGGAGGTTTCAACCGAGGGAAGTTGCTGGAAATGGGCTTGCAGGACTAGGAGATGAGAGTCATGCGGGCATCTGAATTCACTCGGTCTTCATTTATTATATTTTCCTTACTTTAACCATTTATTTCATATTCGAAGTGGAAGAACAATTCCGAATTTGACAATCCTTCCAAGTCTACCATATCTATTTTAATCGCTCTGAAGTCTTGAACATTGAAAATTGACAATTCCATCCTTGGACTGGACTGCAAATTGTATTGCAATTCGCAACTATGACTTTTTGTCATTTACATTCAATTACGCTATTCTCCTCCTATTACATTATTATAAAGAAAAGTGTACCTACCAATAAAGAGTCTATCCGTCGCTGTACAGGCCTGTACAAAAAAGTTATGGATTCATAGAAATGTAGGTCCAGTTATGCAAGCGAGTCTTTCGTTTTTCTTCAACGTCCGTCCTCTCGCTAGGTCAAGTTTATGTTAGGTTGAACGTTTTTACTAGTAAAGTTTTTTTTATAATTTTTTTTAATTTTTTTTAAAAAGTTAATTAATTATTTGATTATCATTTCAAAAAGAACTTTTTTGAAAAAAATTTCGTACAGTAGACTATTTGGTAACATAAAAATAAAAAGTATTTTTAATTTTAACTATATTTTATTTTGTAATAAAAATTGTTTATACATATAAAAATTATTTAAAGTATAATAAATAATATGCAAAGCACAATATATTAATTATTATATAATTTTAAACTATATAAAACATATATCAAAATATATCTAACCAAATCTTTTTTATATATTATAAGATAAGTAAACTGATATAAAAAAATAAATATTACAACATATAACAGGCTAAATAATATTATATAAATCTCAAAATAAATATCCAAGTTGAGTAATAATAAACAGGAAGATGAGTTTGTAGGAATTGTGGGAATTATGTGTAAAACACAAACGTAAAAGGGACTAAAAATAGGTTCATTAATTGATTTGAACCTAAAAAAGTACTTTTTTTAGAAGTTTCAAATTTGAACTTCTTAAAAAGTTGTATCTTGGCTGCCAAAAAAGCCATATCTATTACAAAAGCATTTTTTTATTTTATAACCAAATACCTATTTTTTTATAAAAAAGGGTTTTGTGGTGGAAAAAAGTACTTATTAGCCTCCTAAAAGCTTATCCAAACAAACTTTAAATCTAACTATTTGTTCCCATATTTATTCTTACCATAAAAAAAGTATAATTTCAATTCTAATATCTATGATACAATATGGATTAAATTTTTAAAGAATTAAAAAATAAAAATATTTAAATTTTATTCTAAATTGACATAATTCTTCATAAAATTAAAATGTTCTAATTAAATGCTACATTAAAAATAATGTATTATTTTTCTTAAATTTTATTTTTAAGTAGAATTGAAACTGTATAATTTAACTTAAATTTATTTGATTTTGAAAAACCCAAATTAACCGTAGCAACAACAGTGCAATAGAACTCGATTTTGTTAGTGGGACTAAGCATTTTGTTATTAGTTCTCCGGCTAAAGTTTCTCAATCAATATCTAGTTTAATGAATCTATCTCCTACCTTATAGAAACTTGAGGGTTTATGAAGAGAGTTACCAAGAGAGAACGAAGGCAAATTTACACTGAATTGGATGCAAATTTCAAGGAATTTTAGAATGATGGAAAAATAGAAAGGAAAAAGAAAAAACAAAAGAAAGGAGAAAGAAACACGAAAATAGCATGAGAAAGACAAAAATTGAAAAAACTAGCAACAAGAGTAGACATTTTCTAGTTTTATTAGACAAACAATATAAAAAATTTCTTCTCCTTTTCTCCAAAGAAGCACTTCCCTTTAGATATATTATCTCTAGCATTTTTTTGGTAATTCAGTAAAATAAATAAAAAAAGTATGAACATGAGAGATTTCTAAAGATGGCAATCTCTTATCCCATCCTAAAGGGAACTCACAAGAAAGCATGAGGAACCCTAAAACTGTTCCCCCAAACCATACAAACACAATAGCATGCCTAAACCATTTCTAGCAACCAAAATGATCATATCAAGGTACATCTTACCAGTAACACAACTATTTCCATATAAGAGTCTCAAGCAACAAAAAACTAATTAAGACTTCCTACTAATCCATCTCGTTTAGGCAGTAGGGGCTTTCCTATTGATAAGTTGCCAAAGAAGTAGACCTTGTAGCTTGGGACGTCATGCACATTCTTCACTGCTTTTGTAGGTTCAGCCATTACTACATCTTATGCTTCTCTTGCGGACGAAGAGGGTGAGTTTCCTTTCATTTTCCTGAAGCTGTAATGATAATCCATGCCTTGCATATATGCTCACATTGATGTAGATTGCCGATGAGGGAGATAAAAATTGCTTTCCCAAACCAACTAGCACACTTGCAAAATAAATTTTAGAAGAAACAAGAAAACAAGCCAAAAACCTCTATTTACCATCTCTCAGTGTTTGAGCTGAGTTATTCCATTACTTGGAAGATCACTTTAGTATTAATGTTCACTACTTCCATGGCTGCATTTTTGAAGGTTCTAAGGTTTCTCTCGGACCATAAGTTAGATACAATAACAGAAAGAGGAAGATAATAATGTTGAGGTCAATGATTTTGTGGCTTTGAGGTTGGTTAAACCAAAGTAGAATGCATTGGAGGTTTAGAAGGTTTGGAATCTTTATCTAAAAGTGGCTGAGGCACTGTAACCACACTGATTTTGAGAAGGAACATTTAAAGAAGAGGTGGTTGGTAGACTCATTATCTAAGTAGTACAGGGAGCAATGATTAGGAGTGTAAGTATAAAGGAGCTGATCCCTTGTCTGTAGCTTATTAAGGAAAGCTAACCACAAGATAAAGGCATACCTTGGGTTGGAACCTTTATGCCACAGTA
Organism: Erythroxylum orinocense; assembly: GCA_025531955.1. Taxonomy (NCBI): domain Eukaryota; kingdom Viridiplantae; phylum Streptophyta; class Magnoliopsida; order Malpighiales; family Erythroxylaceae; genus Erythroxylum; species Erythroxylum orinocense. The sequence continues at coordinate 24,795,383 of JANZLX010000002.1, forward strand.
ATTTATGCCAAGGTACTTTTGGAAAGATGGTCTCATCAAAGTGTATGCTGAAGCATTTGTGTAAATTTTTTAGGAGCTTGCATTCCTTTCTAATCTATCAGATTGGGAGCAATCAGGTTGGTATGTTAAACGCTCGAGCATATGAATAGTCTCAATTATGGCACCTTGCTAGCACCACATATTGTCTATGATAATATTAGCTACTTTTGCATTCATTAGAAAATCTGAACTATTGATAGCTCTAGGTGTTGAGAAATCCTTGAGGATACCTCTAGGGTGCCAAGGGTCCTGTTATAAGAAAGTAAAAATTTCATTTCCTATCTTAAATCTGAAATGATTTCTTATAATATTTTTAACCTGAATAAGTTTTCTCCAACTCTAAGAACTATTATTTCTAACCCTTCATCACATCAACTTTTCATCCAATACGTGCATTTATAGGGACTGTTTGGTTTCACTTCTATTTTTTTGTTGTGATTTTTAGTTTTAGTTTTAGTTATATATATATTTGTTTTTTCTTAAAAAAACAAAAACATGTTTGGTTGAGATTAATAATAAAAAACAAAAACAAAATATGTTTGGTTTTGTCATCTTGTTTTTATTTTTGTAATTATACTCTTATATTAGTAATTTTATATAATACATTATATTTTAAATTAATTAATTATCATTACAATTAAAATTAAAATACATAAAAATTAAATGTAATTAAAAATTACACATTAATTGTATGTAATAAAATTTTATAAATTAGAAAATTATAATAAGTCATTCTAATCAATAAAAGATGTCCATCATATTATAATTCTTGAAAACATAGTAGTAGATAATAGCAATGTTTTAAAAACCGGACCGAACATCGAATCGGTCAAAGGAAAGGTTTAAAGTTTAGAGGTTCAACCGGTAGTGAACCGCTATCAAACCGAAACATAATAAATAAGATGAAAATTTTATAACAATAAATAAAAATAAAATATTTTATTGAAATGAAAAATACACCAACAACTTTTCAACAATAAATGCTTAGTGGTTTGATTAGAGTAAGGCATTATGTTTTAATTGGATAAAAATTTGAAAGAGCAAATAAACAAAGAATGCCAAGCACAGCTAAAATATATTTAACAAACATACCACAACTTTGATCTTTGCTATAGAACTGGCCTTAGCCTTGTCTGCGGTGAAGTTCTTGAGGATGCCATTGTCAGGCAAAGCAGGAGCTCTTCCAGTTTGTTTGTTATTTGAAATGTATGGATCAGAGTCATCAAAGCTTCTACCTCGAACAGGATTAA
>JANZLX010000002.1:24805163-24874962 GCA_025531955.1 Erythroxylum orinocense
TAATTAATTAATTAGATTTTATATTGATTAATTATTTAATTTAATTAATTATATTTTGTAATTATTTTAATTAATTAACTTTTATCTTAATTAATTAATTAAGATGAGGTATGAATCTCATTCCTCCCAATTATAAAAAAAATAAAATAATATCCTAAAATAAATAATCAAATTCATACCTTTTCAATCATACTTCTCTGCCAATTATCGATCTTCATTTCATACCCATTCCTTATTTCTGCCACCTACGAATCAAGCACCCCGTAGAACCCTCCACTTCGTCTCCCACTTTGGAAATCAAAACGGTTTAAACTTGACGACCGACGAGTCACGACAACCAGAAAATCGGTCGTCGACGATGATATTCCGGCGGGGGGAAGCGATGTGGAAGAACATGCTTAGACATTACTCTAGAGTCGCACCGCCGCCACCAGCTGAAGTGAAACCGGTGATTAAAGTCTCCAACAATGTGGCACGGTTGGTGTCTCGGAGAGAGGACCCCAAACCTCGGCAACTTCTTTCTCTTCCGCCGTTCCCTGGAAATCCTTTGCCGACGAAGAGCGCCGGCGGTGGACGGGTGACTGCTATCAGCTGGGTTAAGTATTACTTCGACGAACTCTCCGACCGTGTGATACAATCCCACTTTAACAAAGGGCGTGTGAGTATTTGATGCTCTTTACCTCTTTGTTTTCGTGGTCTTCTTGCCAAAAAGTTCACTTCTTTGAACCTCTTATGGTTTGAAACTAATTTCTGTGATGTGGGTACAAAGGGGTTGGTGTAAGAAGGGCTTGCACGCTTTCTGGTGAATACAAGTTTTACTCTTGCGGACCAGATAATGGTACCCTTTTGTTGGAATTAGCAAAAACAGCATCTTGATGGAGTTCTTTTGTTCTTTCAGGTTTATATGGACCGCACAAATTCAAGTAACTATAAAGAAAAAGTGGGACAAACAGAACAGATGATGAAGGTGTGCTTGCTAATGCACTCAAGTAATATATCCTCTTTAGCAGAAAATCTGCATTTTTATGCAGTTGTGGTTTCTTGTAGAGTTAATACTTTGACACAGCTTGCCTGCAGATTAAACCTAGTCATGTAATGGAAGAAGGGAATAGAATTTATATGCCAGTGTCAGTTGCTGAGATGAGGATTTCCAAGAGATTTGAGACCATACCAAGTGGAACTTTGTATCCAAATGCAGACGAGATAGCTTATATGCAAAGGCTTGTCAAGTACAAGGCACGTCAAAATTTGAATCCTGTTTTACTGCCTTTTCAATTATTTATTTTTCTGTTCTTAGATGTCAACTGTTTGTTCTTCATTATCTTCCGCATGTGATCTCGTGTTATCTTCATGGTTGGTAATTTATAAAGTAGATGATTAATTCTGAATGATTTGGGCGTCTGTATTACTGCAATTTATGGTAGTGTTAAGTATTGGTTTTTCAAATTCCAGGATTCTGCTATACTTGTGCTAAACAAGCCTCCAAGAGTGCCAGTTAAGGTAAGAGCTTGTTATCAATTTGCTGTATCTGATTGTTACCTTACAATCTATAGGGTGTTGAACATTTTCCATTTTGAAATTGGCTTTAGGGGAATCTTCCAATTCACAATAGCATGGATGCATTGGCAGCTGCAGCTTTGTCTTATGATTACAATGAAGGTCCTAAGTTGGTAAGCTTATAGTTTAATACCTTTAAAAAAATCTGTGTGTAACCCGATGTGTATATTCTGGAATGCTAAACAGGGAGAGCCTCTCATTTCTCCCACCCCATTGGTCCTACACCAGGGGATTCTGAGCCTGCCCAAGTGACAAAACTAAGATCAGCCCCAACCTTCAATCTAAAGCTCTGATTCTAGTTAGTAAAATTTACACATTTAGTAATTCATTTTTTGAATTACATTTGTGTAGAGAAGGTGAAATTAAAATGAATTGCGTTGCCTATAAATCCCTTGCACATGTTGGCATAATAGGGCTCTTGTTTATTTGGGGTTCTATTTTTGCTTCTTTTATTTATTTATTTATTTATTTTTTGGTTATCATACAAACTGCTGTTTGGTAGGACTTAGGAGCTGAGGTTAGCTCTTTCATTACCCTGAATTACCTCTGCTAGCAACTTGCACTCATGGGGAGCTTTAGTGATAGTTAATTTTTTTTCCTAACCATAAACATGGACATCTATATGTCCTTCTGCCTTACTCTGAACATATATATCCTTGTTGATGTCTTATTGAAAATATATGTCTTTGCTTGTCAATTGTCTTTGTCAGGTGCATCGTCTTGATAGAGAGAGCAGTGGCCTTCTCTTGATGGGACGAACAAAAGAAAGTGTAGCTCAACTTCAGTGGTTATTTGATGATCCTAATAGAGCAAAATCTTGGTCTAAGGTATTTGTTCTTACTGGTTAAGCTTTTAACTTGCTAGTTAATAGAGCTCTTATGACAAAGTAGGATAATCACTTGGCATTTATAGCTCTTAATTTGAATCCACAGTTGGCTTTCTTCAATTTCAGAGTTGGAATGCTGCCTGTGATGCAACATATCAGAAGTATTGGGCGTTGGTTATAGGCTCTCCCAAGGAAAAGGAAGGCCTAATTGAAGCTCCCCTCTCAAAGGTTCATTCTCTTTATCTGCATGCATTAGCATGTGTATATGCAAGCAAAGATTTTTACAGTTAGGGACATATTAAAGCTTAACAATGGACTCCTGTGTCTGTAACTACTGGCTTCAGGTAATCCTCGACGATGGTAAGACAGAGAGAGTTATCTTGGCACAGCAGTCGGGTTTTGAAGCATCTCAAGATGCTGTAACTGAATATCGGGTTTTGGGACCTATGATAAATGGATGTTCATGGATTGAACTGTGTCCACTTACTAGCCGGAAACATCAGGTACTACTACGGTGTGTTGTTTTAAGAGTATGATGAAGCGAATAATGGTCTTTCTATGATTTAAAGTAAAAGAATATGTTTTATGTTATGCTATGAGTTTGAATTAGTGTTGCTTTTGGACCATCCTCTAATCCGATAATCCGATCTCTTCGATCTTTCTACAGCTTCGAGTCCATTGTGCGGAAGCACTTGGAACTCCAATTGTAGGCGACTACAAATACGGATGGTTTGTGCACCGGAGATGGAAGCAAATGCCACAAGTGAATATCGAGCCAATTTCTGGGCAGCCATACAAATTGAGGAGGCCGGAAGGTCTAGCTGTACAGAAGGGCAGTGTCTTATCAAAGGTTCCCTTGCTGCATCTTCATTGCAGGGAGCTCGTACTTCCAAACATTGCCAAGTTCATTCGAATCTTTGAAAAGAAAACCGAAGACCTGCATCCTGCACACTGCGCAAAACCGGATCTCCTTCGCTTTGCAGCACCAATGCCTTCCCACATGAGAATTAGTTGGAACCTCATGTCTTCCTATTTGATATAAAGATGTTAGTTTGCTGGTGTACCTTTGAATACTTCTCTCGTTCCATACATGTTCAAGTGAGTGATGTATAATATCTCGACGAGTGCAGTAATGAATATGTCATCCCTACTTAGTCCTTCAAATGTTTTAAAATTAGGCTCTAACTATTGGTTTTCTAAAAATTATGTTATGCCCTTCCCATTATTTCATTATTATTTATCAAAATGAAGTAAACTCTTCACCTAAACTCTTTCATAATTATAGAAGGTTGAGCCATGGATAGAAAGCTTTAATTAATAATGGTAATGAGTCGGGTTTGACCCTTGTTGTTGGAACCCAAGCTTGATTCGAGGCTTGATTGGACCTAAGATAGTCGGTTTGAGACTGAGCTCAATTTGACCTGTCCCGAAATTTTTAAAAATTGAAAATAAAAAAAAGACATCGTTTTATTTATAAAGGTTGGGTTTGTGCAGCTTGAGCTCGACTTGAGACTTGATTTTTTTTAAATCCCAAAATTATTTGTCATCTCTTGCTTTAATAAATGATTGAATTGTATTTAATTAACAAATAATAAAATTATAACATGCCTTTTAAAAATAATTTCACCTTACTAATTTAATTACAAAAACTAAAAAAATTAAAAATTAATATTTGTATGATTGAAACTTATATTTTTAATAATAGTTTTATTTGGATTTAATATATTTTTATGAGTGAAATTGTGTTTTTTGCAATTTTTAACTTTTTTTGTAAATTTTAATATTGTCTTATAAATCATTATTTAATGTAGTTAAACTTTCTTTATATAGTAACTTAAGGTTAATCTCCCTCAAATTTAATGTTCTCTAATTTTACATATAATAGTGATTTGAGTTTAATTTAAATGAAACTTTTTTATTTTTTAAATTTAAAGATGTCTCTTTATTTAGTTGTTCTTTTGTGACCATAAGATCACAGGTTCAAGTTATAAAAACAGTTTTTTTTAATAAAAATACAAAAATAAGATTGCTTATAATATAACCCTCTCTAAATCTTTGCAAAGTGAGAAATCTTGTGTACGGTATATATCAACTTTATTTAGTTGAATTTTAAGTAAGAATGCTTTTTTTTTACTCTAATTTTTTTAGTTTTTTTTATGTTAGTAAAAAAATCTATGTATTTTGATTTTTATTTACTTTAAATTTAATTTTTTAAAAATAAAATATTTTAATTCTATAATATTTAATAAATATAATTTAAATTTAAAATATCTTGAAATAAATTAAACTAAATTTAGTTTTATTAATTTAAAATTTTAACTTATAGAAATATATATATATATATATATATATATATATCTTTGATATTGGAAATTCAAGAACAGTCAATTCAGCTACTCTAATCTATGGTTCAAACTCTCATCTTCTTCAAAAACCCTAGCAAATTGATTCCTAATTGTTTCTAATCAGAAATCCTAGGTAGAAAAAGGAAGGATCTTTGGTCCCTTTTGCGAGTCATTGATTCTTTCTGATCATGCGGAAGAAGATTGTATCGAGGAGAGAGTTGTTGGATAGATGGAGAGGCATCGAAGAGGAAGAAGAAGAGGACGACGGAAATGACGTCGTTAAGGCCCAGCGTGTTCAGAAAATCAAGGAAGAATGGTCTCTTCCTTCTGTTAAAAACGATAAAAAATGATGTATTTGTGTACTGTTAATGCTGAATGATTTCGGGACTTGCAGAAAACCTGTAAAGTAAATGGACTTTTAGTTTTATTTCTGTTTGCTTTGGGAAATATTTAGGACTTACTTGGTTTGATGTTGATGATATGGAACTCATTTGAGACTGACAATTGGAGCTGCTTCTTTGATTCCTTAGATATTTGGGTAATGTTTGGGGTTTGAAACGAATGAGGTTAAAAACTTGGTAATTATGATGCATCACTCTGGGTATGCCACTAGTAAGGCCATTTTAAAATTACGTTTTATGGTGAAGAAAGGGGATTGGTTTTTCTGTTCTTAAGGTTCTTAATTCATCTAGAAGTTTTTGTGCAAGAACTTGGAGGGATGCTGAAACATGGTTATCAAATGTTTAATTATCGCAGTTGTCTGTGACTGTACTTCCATGGACCATATTCTGATGTATAAATATTTATGTTAATCATTGACTATTTGGTGAGGTGTATTTTAATTCTTTGACAGGTTTGTAGATGCATTTAATTTTTTGATTTGTCTGCCTAAAGAGACCCATATATGGTGTGCTTCTTGGGATCTGATGGGGCCTCTTTTAGAGACATTCTACAATTACTTTAAAGATGAGCGCCATGATTCTTCTCTCAAGCTCCTTTGGAAGAGGATCTCTGGGGAAATGAGGCAGTGCATCCAATGCATATCACAGCACCATCAGGCACAGGAGACTTACAATATGGAATACGAGTCGAGTTCCATTGGGCCCCTTCTTGATGTTCTGCGGACACTTGATGAGGAGAGGGTAACTGAACATTTAAGGGAGATGAATGCTAAACTTAAAAGAGAAGAGTATGATCCTCTATGTGACAATGGTGAAGTTGTCACTATTATGTATGAGGTATACCTCGGTCTGGATATAACATCTATTGGTATATATTGTTGGGTGATTCTTTTTGCAGTGGCAAAAATAAGCATCTGTGGTGAGATTTTGGCTTTGCTTGCCCTAGTGTAGTGCTGTATGCAAAATAATAGTTTGTAGGGCTTCTGGGCATTTTCTTTCTGTCCCTCAGGTGCTTTCAGTCCAGATTTAATTGGGTAGAACATTTGACTCCATTGATTATCAACGACTGTTTATGTTTTTTCATGGCATGAAGTTCCCTCTTATGCTTCATGTGTTTGGCATGAACATGTTTAATACAGATGTTGCCCATATATAAGGACCTTTATATGTTGATAATTTCATATTTTCTCAAGGTTTCTGATTGTTTCCTGAGGTAATGCAAAAATTCTGGATTTTTTCCCCTTTCTGAATGCATTATTTATTCCATGAATCTACAGGTCTTGATGTTTCCTAGCTTGCTGGACGATCAGTCGCTGATAATTGAGTTCGAGCTGTTTATTGAAGCAGTTGATAACATGCACGAATTAGCTTTGGCTGGACATCAGCAGTTTCCAGTAATGTGCTGGCATTTTGTCTTTACGGACACATGCACTTACACATATGGTTTCTTAGTCTCCTTATAAATTGCATGTGAATTGTAGGGAATTTATGCATTGCTTTTCTTCAGTAGAAGAGTGCGTACTGTTGGTCGACGTTTAGCTCGGTCTATGGAAAAATTAAGGTACTGTTCTTCTATAATTAATTCTTTTGGGAATTTCTTTCACACTTTTTTTTCTGTTAGGTTCCAGTGCGACTTGAATTTGAAGATCAGAGTCTGGTTTATTGCTTTTAAAGCTTTAGAAATTGAAATGGGATATTAATTGGCTTTATCTCTGGTATCACTCAGATGTTTAATTCAAACCACTAGGAGAGTATAGGAAATGTAAGCATATCAACTAATCATTATTAAAAGCTAGTGGTTGTTCACTTGTGCCAATGTCATAATAATTGTCTATTTTTTTTTGACGCACTCCATACTAGTTGGAGTTACCTAAAGTTCACTGCAGCAATTGTGTAAGTTGCGGAGATCATGTGATGCATCATATTTTCCAATTTTTTCTCTACTGCTTGGGCTATATTTTTTTAATTGTAGTTTATAGATCAAGTTTCTGATGAACTTAATGCTGTTTGCAATTCATGCAAATACATCAAGATTGATTCATATTCTTGTCTTAGAAATACATGAAGATGCTTCTGTTAGTGCGTCTTCTTTGAAAATCATGTAGCGATATCTTTTCTTTGTTGTAAGAGGCACATGATTTCATGCAATGGATAGTTAGAAGTACTTTAGCTACTTTTGCTTTAGCTTCTTCAAACTTCCAAGAAATACCCTTTTTTTTTTCCTTTCTATGTATACTTGAAGTTGTGTAGGAACCTTAGAGCAAGAAGTGCATGATGAACTTGAATTTTGTGTATCCTATCATTTTTTTGGAACTTTTAAGCTCTAACAAACTTGCGTGAGTGGTCTGTTATTTCTTATTACTTATTCTGGCTGCCAAAATGCCAAGGAAGTTTCATTCATCCAGGCTATTTATATTATCTGCTGTGACATCATACCTTCTAATAAGATTAAACATAATGGATTGTTGATATGTTATTGTGGAAATCTCTTGTCCTTGTTATGGCTACATGGACTCTACAGTTCTACATTTCTTCAATGATTTTTTCTATTTGTGGTTAGGAGAGCAACAGATCTAGAACCTTTGCAGCCATTGCTGAACAAATTCATTGTGTTTTTGGAGACAGAAGTACTGCCTTCAGCGTGTAAGGCTACAAGGCCAAGATCAAAGCTAGATCGCCTATCAGTGTGGCTTGGATTCACATCATTGTAAGAAGAATGGCCTAAGTCTTTATCTTTAAACTTAATTTCCCACGCCTTCCTCCCTTCATCTCCACCTCTGTTCTCCTTTTACTAATTGTTCCTGTATTTCTGCTCTATGAAGGTTTGAATTTTTGGAACCTCCAGTGTTTGAAGAAGGAATAATGGAGCGCTATCCTATTTTTTTTGATATAGTGCTCAACCATATCAGTGGTGATTCCAGTGAATTTTCACTTGCAGTAAACTGCTTGAAAGAACTGTTCAAAATGCTTGGTTAGTGTCATTAACTTTTTTTGTACTGTAATTTCAATCCTGAACATATTCAATTCATTAAGTGTTTGTACTTCCCGCTGAATCTTCCCTTGTTTTCAGGTTGTAAACTCTGGCTGAGGTCCACATTGTCTCCAAGTGTGATGCGGAACACATTACTAGGCCAGTGTTTCCACACTCGAAACGAAAAAATGCACATAGATATATTTGATCTTTTCCCACCTTTTCTACAGGTATGTCCATAAATTGTGTTCTAACTTGTCAGATATATCACATTGACAAAATATTTGTTATGACATTTCTTCTTTCACAATTCCAGTCACTTGAAGCTTTGCAAGATGGGGAACATGAAAAACAACGCCGGCATTTTCTCTATTTTCTCCTCCATCAAGTTCCAGCCAGCAGCAACTTCAATGTTTTGACTCGAAACATGGCGTGCAAGGTTTTTATCACCTTTTATAATTCCCAAGGAAGGAAAATCATTTTCTTAACCTATATGATTCTTGAAGGTTCCTGTGAATAGTTTTGTAGTTCTGTAGTTTTGGCTCATTACTACCATTTATTCCAAGATTTTATTTTCAGATAGCCCTGCTTATTGTGCATCGAGGCTACAAGATGAACCCTCCTTGTCCCCCTTCTGATTGTGCACATATGTGGTACGTACTCCTGGACCTTATGTTGGAAGGTTGCGCAATAGTGATGATTGCCAAACATTTTTCCTGCAATTATATTTTAACAACTGTACTAAAGCATGTGGTTGAAGAAATTAGTTCAGATTTACCTTTAAATTGGGCTGAGATGTGCCAGGGACATGAATGTTAATATTAGGAGATGAACTAAGGTCTTACAAATTTTAATGGGGGTCAATTTAGAAAAATTAAATTCCTATATGTCTAGGCATCATCCATGTCTCTATGTTTATTTTTTTGCATCTTTTAAGTTTGTTAAAGGGGCCATAAGTTTGGTGCAGCAATAAATTCTTAAAATAAAAGTCATAACTCCTCCATGCAAGGATATGCTAAAAGGTTGCAGAAGCCCTTTGTTTGGACCATAAATAGGGGAAATTTTCTGTTTAGTTCTTTAATTCGCATATTTATACTTGTATAGAATTCAAACAACTCTTAGTCAATCACTACTAAGTATGCTTTGTAAACTTTGAGAAATAGATGCAGAAATACATGTTAGACCATGCAGCATTCTGTAAATCTATGCTTATCTTATCGACAAATGGTTCTGGACATAAATTAGTCACTTATGGCCATTTCCGGCAATCCCTTGTGGCCATTTTGTTTGACAGGGGTCCTTCACTTGTTTCTTCTCTGATGGATACTTCACTACATTGTTCTCTGAGACAACCGGCTTTTGATCTTATACAAACTATAATAGTTTCTGATGCTGCTGCATTGACGGCTTCATTGTTCAATAATTCCATGCCTGTGAGTGATGAGCGAAGAATTTTTTCTGACTGGACTAATAAGAATGATGAGATTCCATTTGCTTTGGGTGTAGAAGAAAAGAATACTAGCTGTTGGACTGAATTCAGTGCACAGAGTAAGGTTACCGTGCAGGAGTATAGCAGTTGGATGTGCATCCCAATGCTATGGGTTGATGTTCTTGTTGATATTGATCCATCAGTCCTGCCAGTGTCATTTTCCAAGGCTGTTTTCTGGGCTCGATCTCGTTTAGTTATGGTAGAACCTGATACAAGTGTAGAAACGGAGCTTCAAGTGAGAAGTTGGCTTTTGTCTTTTGCTATAGAAATCACTGGTTCATTGGGATGGAAGGTTCCTACCGGTTATGATGATGGTGGAGTTGGAAAAGAGTCAAAAAATTCAGTTAAAGTGTTAATGATGCATCTTCCTTTAGTAAGAGCATTTAACAGGTTCCAAAATAATGCATGCTAAATTTTCTGAATTTGTTTTATGTCATATAACTTTAGGGTTTGCAATTTAATTTGGAATGGCATGTGGCTTTGCGATTGATTCAGAAATTTATCTGGATGATTTTACAGATTCGTTGCACACTTTTTAGTTAAAATGGGGCAAGGTGAACTCCGAAAACAGTGGACTTGGGAACCAAGGATGGCAGAGAGCTTGATTCTTTTGCTTGTGGATCCCAATGATGTATGAACTCATAGCTATTCCATTATTATTTTTTGGGTACATTAGAATCCAAACAAAATAAGCTAATGGAAACAATTAGTGCCTAATTTAACAAACTCCTCTTGCAGCAATTCTATAATTGCTTCCGGACAGGAGGACAGCTTGTAATGACCATATTTCCTGATCGTTACAAACAGTTCTCCTGTAGGGATTGTAGATATTTACTTGCTGTTGATGCAATAGGAGTTGGGTACATTAACTAATCTATTATGATTCACTTTCAGTGACTGTTCTATATGGTGTGACATCTAGGCATCTGTGTGTGTTTAATGCAAATTAATCTGATTAGCCTTCTGCAAATATTTGTAATTTATTGATGCATATACAGCATGTTAGGCAATTCAGTAAATGTATCTTGGAGCAAGTTTCAAACACAAGGGGTCTTTCAAGTGGCTTGAAGTTTCTTAGCTCTTGCCTTTCTTCTCTGTCAGCCGTCCTATTGGGCTTGGGACATGCTCTTCAATTGGTGAGTGACCACTGATACCAGTTCCTTGACAATTTTCTCTGTTATTTGGTTGTCATTATTATCATTTTCCCACTAAGATCTTGCTTTATTTTCGTAACAGGCACTAGATGATGCTTTGTATTTCATTTACGAATAATTATATTGAGTTAAGTGAAGTAGTCCTTTTTAGCATATATGTGGTTTAGATTGCTTTCTCTTAGTTCAATCGTTCCATTTTGACATGTGCTCATGAAGATTTCTAGTAATTCTTCAAATATCTTGTTTGGCCTTACGTCTTTCTGTTTGTAAATCCACAGGTTCAATTGGATTCTGTTCTATTGAAGTTTCAGACTTTACAAAATTTTTTATTTGTACTGTGCAAGCTGATCAAAGGAGGGGATTCATCTAACCCAGTCGTTCCTGAGAAGTCATCTGATGATATAAGTTTTAACAAGTATTCCTCACAAGGTGGATTTTTAATGCAGCCAGTCTTTGATTCTTTGACAGTGGAGGTTGATGGACATTCGACGAGCACAGACTTCAAATTACTAGAGAAGTTCCAATCCTTGCTGTCACAAATTGCATGGCCTTCAATTGAAAGATGCTTGGTTGAAGGGAAGGCATTCATTGATTCAAGTCCTTGTCAGGTATGCCGTGAAGCCCCTCAAGTCTCTCTCCCAACTCTCCATTTGCTCCTCATCTTTTTCTTCTGGGTAGGGGTGAGCAATTTGTGGTTTGGGTTGGTTTTTATCAAAACTATAAATCAATCCCGCTATAAAATGGTTTGTTTTAGTTAAACCAAACTAAGCATCTAAAAATCTAAATCAAACTAAACCAATCCAAATAAAATTGGTTCAGTTTTGGTATTTGGTTTGATCATATCTTTGATTTGAATAATTATTGAAAATCTCTTTACTTTTTTAATAGAATAATATTTTAACTGACGGGAAAGTTTCATATGAAAAGGTGAGAAATTTAATCATATTTCTAGAATCTTTTTAAAATGATTTATAAACAATAAAATTTTTTAAATGGTTAATTAAATATAGTGCAGAAAATTTTGATATTTAGAATGAAAAATTATTGAAAATTAAATATATATTTCTTTACTTTTATTAATTATATAGCAAACTTAATATGAATTAATAGAAGAAAAGGAGAGAATTTGAGTGAATTATTTGAAAGATACTATTCACTTTAATAATAGTATATTTAATATTTAGATTGCTTTTTCTAACAAGTAGTTTATTTAAAAAATTAATGATTTGGTTTATATTCATGTTTTTATTTTAAAGACAAAATCATTATTTTGTTTTAAAGAAGAAGTTTGTTTTTTTTAATGGCTTGGTTTGGGTTGAGCAGAATTTGGCGGTTTTTGCTCACCCATATTTCTGGGATTGTGATTTTGCCAGTTGGTCTGTGCTTTGGTTATGTATGGTTAATGCTTTCTTAAAGATAATTTGCTGACATTATTCTTTTTAAGTCATATTTACACTCCCATAGAGCAAAGATGACAATGGGCTTTTTTTGGGAGTTGGTGAGGGTGGCATTGCTTGTTTACTTTCAACTTCATAGCTTGGTTTCTTTAAATAGGCTTCCTGTCCATTTCTTCTTGTTTCAGATGACTTGTGTACGTGTACTTGAAATACTCCCTGTTGTTTTTGAAAGACTTTGTCCATCTTCTGTTAGACATCCTGTGGATTCTGTAACGGTGGTGAAAAATGTTTTTGACTTTATGTGGCTTCACGATTTGATTGACTGGGGAAAGTCGTCACTTAAAGTTGTGGTTGTGTACTGGAGAAAAACGGTTGGTTCCTTAATGAAGCTGCTTATAAGATTTTGCAGTACAGTTGCTGCTTTTGCTGCGGATATTGAGAATCTTATTTCATGTGGTAAGCTTTTCAAGGACACAGTCTCTCTCTCTCATACACATTAGAGCACACAAAACATTCCTATATATATATATATAGATATATGCACATTTTTAGATTCATGTATGGTGTTTCTCATCTATTTGTAGCTCATTTGCCTTTTTGCTTATGTGTTGTGCGTTTTGAATGTAGATATTATTGACATGGATCAATTGGCCAAACAAGTGTCACACCTCCGTGTTATGTTATCTAAGGAAGCTTCTTCTAATATTGGCATGGTTAGATCAAGAGACAAAGCTTCAAGTCCCGAGGGTTTGTCTTTTGTAAGAAGGCATTCAAATCTGCCTATGCAGCCTATCGAGTTGGAGGATACCAATGTGCAAGTTGCAGAATTGATATTAGTGGCTAATAGAAGGGATAAAAGTGATGTGATTGTGCTTTCTGATGATGAGGCAGAAACACACATTTCACCTGTGAAGGTCAACTTATCAAGTTCTGATTCTGGCCGTAATGTGTTGGATGAAAATAAAATAACTTCTCTTAAAACTGCTTCACAAGTTGGCATTCTAGACATGGATGTTCCAGGCACTAATACTTCAAAGGATGAACTTGATGCTGGTGAACAGAAGGTTGCTGCAGATGGATCTGGCCTGATTTCTCAGAAGCTAGATGTTGATAAGTTAGGTGGCAAACCAGCTGCTCAACTTGAATCAGAAGGAAGAGAAGACAAGAGTAAAGAAGTGAAGCCAAAAGGCAGTATAGATGATTCTTTGTCATCTCAATATGGAACTGATTTTGGGAGTTTCCTTCAAGAATCTATTAAGTCTTTGGATATTGAAAAAGTAGGCAACAATTTGGTTTCTGAAGCAAGGGACTCAGTACTGAAAGATTTAGTGAGGGATTCTAACAATAACCATGTGGAGTCTTTCCCGAGATCTATCAGGCCGCAGCAGTTGAATGCAACAAAGTTGGTTGCTCCTGGTTTTAAAAGACAGGTTATACAACTTGGAGCACCATCTGATAGTAGGTTTGGAAATTTACAACGGCGTGAAGCTAGAGACAAAAGGTTCAAGCCGCCAAGACTTGATGAATGGTATAGACAAATATTGGAAATAGATTATTTTGCCATGGTAGGGTTAGCAACTGCAAGTGAAAACACAAAACAGACAAGTAAATTGAAGGAGGTTCCTGTGTGTTTTCAATCACCTAAGCAGTATGTGGACATTTTTCAGCCATTGGTTTTGGAGGAGTTCAAGGCGCAGCTACATAGTTGCTTTCTGGAGATCTCTTCATGGGAGGAGATTTATAATGGTAGTCTATCTGTGTTGTCAATTGAGAGGATTGATGATTTTCATCATGTTCGCTTTGTCCATGATGACCATGATTCTTCATCATCTAAAAGCTTCGTGGAAAATGACCTTGTTTTACTAACAAAAGAGGTTCCACAGAATAAATCCCATGATCTTCATATGGTTGGAAAGGTATCTTATTTTCTTTCCTGATTGTTTCTGGGAAGATTTGGATGACTTTCACGTCAAGTGTTCGTGTCTTCTGTGTCTGTGTGTGTAAATCCACTTGCACAAACTTATTATGCTTAAATAAAGCTTTATGCTCTTTATGAATATTTTCATATGATTCATGATGGTGAAGTCTTACTAAATTATAGGCTCATAGCTGGTTGATCTATTGCTGTATACCTAGAACATTTTGTTCAACCCTTGAGCTGTTTCCTGAGTTCTAAACAATGCATGCTGATGTAACCATCCTGCTTTTCAGGTGGAGAGACGTGAGAGGGACAATAACAGAAGGGCAAGTATTCTTCTCATTAGATTCTATTTTCTGAATGGTTCCCCGCGTCTAAATCAAGCCAGGAGGCAACTTGTTGAACGCAGCAAATGGCATGCTAGTCGAATAATGAACATTACGCCCCAACTTCGCGAATTTCAGGCCCTATCATCACTAAAGGATATTCCCATCCTCTCTGTTATTCTAAATCCTACCACTGGTTCTAGCAGTGATGATAAATCAAGAAAACTGGCTCTTGCTAACCTTTCCCAGCCCTTGCAGCAGATACTGAAGGCATCATTTAATGAAAGCCAGCTGCAAGCCATCAGTGTTGCATTTGGTTCATGTAAAGTTAAGAAAGACTTTGAATTGACCCTTATTCAGGGTCCTCCAGGTATGATTTGTAATCCATCTTCCTACCAGAGCTTAGATTTTCTGGATTTTTATTGTGATTGACCTTCTAATAGGGACTGGAAAGACTCGAACCATAGTGGCCATTGTGAGTGTGTTCCTTGCTTCACTAGAGGACACAAATAATCCAAAGATTAGACGTTCAAAACAAGTTAATGATTTGGGAATAAATACCAGGGCCAAGATAAGTCAATCTGTTGCAATCGCAAGGGCATGGCAGGATGCAGCGTTGGCTAGACAATTAAATGAGAATGAAGAAACGAGCAAAAAGTCACCTGAAACATCTACTAGGAGAAGGGTTCTCATTTGTGCACAATCAAATGCTGCAGTTGATGAGTTGGTTTCAAGAATTTCCGTTGAAGGCCTTTATGGAAGTGAAGGGAAGATGTACAAACCATATCTTGTGAGGGTTGGCAATGCAAAATCAGTTCATCAGAGTTCACTTCCTTTCTATATTGATACTCTTGTTGAGCATCGCCTTGCAGAAGAGAAGATGCATTTGATTGATGCTAAGAATGATTTGGGGAGAGACTCTTCAACAACATTGCGCTCTAACCTTGAAAAGTTGGTGGATCGTATCAGGTACTATGAGGCTAAGCGTGCTAACTTGAGGGATGGAAATTCTGACCATAAAAGTGCCTCAGAAAATGAGATGCAGAAGGGTGATGATGGAAAAGAGATGTCTGATGCTGAATTAGAGGCAAAGCTACGAATATTATATGAGCAAAAGAAACAAATGTACAGAGATTTGAGTGCTGCTCAGGCTCAGGAGAAAAAGACTAGTGAGGAAATTAAAATGCTGAAAAATAAATTGCGAAAGTCAATATTAAAGGAAGCTGAAATAATTGTAACTACATTAAGTGGATGTGGTGGAGATCTCTTTGGAGTATGCTCTGAGTCTATGTCAAATTGTAAGTTTGGAAATCCATCTGAACTTGCACTGTTCGACGCAGTCATCATTGATGAAGCAGCACAAGTAAATTTTCTTATTCAGTTATCTTTCATTTCTAAAGTATTTTTTATTTTTTTATTTTTTTGCATTAGTGTTTCTCTTCTCACTTAGATTAAATGATGTCTTTGCAGGCCCTGGAACCTGCTACTTTGATTCCTCTTCAGCTTTTGAAGTCCAACGGAACAAAATGCATCATGGTAAAAACTATCCTGTGCATTATATTCGTGAATCTTGTGTATCATTTTGGAATTGCACTGAAGTGTTTGACCTCCCTTGTGGAAGGTTGGTGATCCAAAACAGCTTCCGGCAACTGTTCTCTCTAATGTTGCAAGCAAGTTTCTGTATGCATGCAGCATGTTTGAACGTTTACAAAGGGCTGGTCATCCTGTTACCATGCTCACCCAACAGGTGGACCAACTTTCTCCTTTTTGGGTTATTAGGGGGATAATTTTCTCCTCATTTCCCCCCTCTTTTTTATTTAATAGTATAATTTTAGGGCAGTCAATCTAACCACTAGAACATTCTTCAAAATGATGCATTGACTAAAAACTTGGATCAGAAGAAGATAGTTCCTTGGGATCCATCACCTTTAGTAGACCTTTAACTCTTTCAGATCTAACTGTTTTATATAATTCATATGAGACCACACACACGAGCTTGATGCTTATGTCTCCTACTTCTCCTTAAATTCAATCCTGAACCTATGATTTTATATGTGCTTCTACACGTTATTGCTTGCTGGGAATTTCTACATGTTTAATTATTCTGCTGTTTCCTATGTAACTTATTTTATTTTTTTAACCATATTTTAATTTGCTGTAAATATAGTGGAGTAATTGTTGGATACTTTTAGGATTGGGTTGTATAATCTTTCTGATTCTTGAAGAATGATGGTTAAAGAAATTGCTTTAGATATTTACTTTTGCTGACTGATATAAGAACATTGCTATTATGATAGCACCATGGACCCGGATAACACTATGGCTCCTACACCCAGCACTATGGATCCTAAACCCATAGTGACTTATGCTAGGAGGAAGAGGGAGCAGGGCCTCAAACCCATGTTGACTTATTCTAGGAAAGTCAAAAGGGGTGAGTCAGCTAACGGTTAGAGGAGAGAGGGAGAGGAGATACTATGTATGGGAGGGGGTAGTAGAGTAGGGTATTTTTTGGCTATTGTACTATCTCGGCTGTAACGCTTGAGGGGCCATCTGTTGGCTGGAGCATAGTCCTTGAGGAATTTCCTACGAGGCTATAGCTTTTATCAATAATATTACTATCTTTCCATCCATTTGCTTATCATATTATAATTGTTCTAAATCTCCACGAGATTTGATTGAAACTTCTTCAATTAGGATGCATGTTTGGGCAACTGAATTTATTTAGGATATCGTGGTTGCTATTCTTGGAAGTAATCTTCATCTATTGCAATTGAAGACAAAGATACGCCGAACATTTCAAAAGACGTCTTTAGATGGCCATGTATTGCATGTAGAAAGGGGGAATGGGTCCATTATTATAAGGGTAATATGGCCTCTAGGTCCAAAATATATGATAGCTTTTTTTCTTTTTAATTTTCTTCTTATTCTTCCTTTAATTGTTAAATTATTTACTTTTATGTAAAAGTCTGCTAACATTTCTCTAGGTAGGTAATGTTTGCTTGAAATCAGCTGCAAAAGAGTGAAGCGATAACACAGTAGACAGATATGAATATAGTTGGCCATGTGCCCTTTGTTTTGAAAACTATATTCACAAGTTTCCTACTGTTGCAGTATAGGATGCACCCAGAGATTTGCCAATTCCCGTCCTTGCATTTTTATGAAGGTAAGTTGCTCAATGGGGGACAATTATCGAGCAAGTCAGCTCCGTTCCATGAGACAGAGGGTCTTGGCCCATATGTATTCTATGACATCGTAGATGGCTTGGAGCTTCATGGCAAGAATAGTGGTGCCCTCTCCCTTTATAATGAGCATGAAGCTGAAGCTGCTGTTGAGCTACTTCGGTTCTTCAAGAAGAGGTATTCTGTGTTCCCAGTGGAACTTGTGGTCATATAAATGGTCTTATTCTTATTAATTGGTTGATAATTTTCATGGAATAGATTTGGCTAGTAGTCCAGAGCTAATATTGAGTTAGGGCCTCATTGAGCTGTATATTTTGAAATTTTATGTAGGTACCCATCTGAGTTTGTTGGTGGAAGAATTGGCATCATAACTCCTTACAAGTGTCAGCTTTCACTTCTGCGATCTCATTTTTCTAATGCATTTGGATCACATATTATAGCTGATATGGAGTTTAATACTGTTGATGGCTTTCAAGGCCGAGAGGTTGATATCTTGATTCTTTCTACTGTTAGAGCTTCTAATTCGTGTTCAACCGCAAATGGAATCAACTTTAGCAGCATCGGTTTTGTTGCTGATGTAAGACGAATGAATGTTGCTCTGACAAGAGCTAAGTTATCCCTTTGGATATTGCGTAATTCAAGAACTTTACAGTCAAACCATAACTGGGCAGCTCTGGTGAAGGATGCTAAAGAGAGAAATTTGATAGTTTCAGTTAAAAGGCCATACAAGTCCTTTAAGTCATCTACTGGTGATAACAATTTGTCAGAAAATGCTGATAGTCATTGTGGGAAGGCAAAGGGTTCTGAGCATTGTAGAGATACCAAGAAAATGGAAAAACAAAATGAGTGGAAGGGGAAGGATGCCTTGCAAAAGAAAAGAGTCAGTTCAGAGGATCAATCTAAAGGGAAAGTTTCTGGTGGTGTTCGTGATTTTGTGAGGAAGGCTGATGATGTCCATTACAGAAAAAAAAGACCTGGAGATGCTCGAACTGGTCAACGTACGAAAGACGTTCACTCTGCAGATACCAATTGTGAAAAAAGACCGTCAAAGAATGTAGACTCCACAACTTCAGAACAAGTTGCATATGATGAAAACAAAGGTAAAGATAGAATTGAGAAAAAACTAATTTCTGGGAGTTCTTATATGGGTGGCAGAAAAGATAAATTCAAAAACCTGAAAGATAATCCACACCGTTTTAAACAAGAAAGAAGTGTTGGCTATAAGAAGTTGGAAATGGATGTGTTGAAACAACCTAAGAAACATCTGGAGCGTGATCTATCCCAGAGGAATTCAGAAGTTTCAGTGTCTTCATCTGGTAGTAATCAAAAGGTTGGGGAAGTCAAAGATGATAGAGCTCTAAATCACAGTACTACTAAAGATCTGATTACAAAAAGGAAGCAACAGCGTCAAGCAGTTGATGCCATTCTTTTCTCATCTCTAATTTCTTCTAAAAAACCAGAACCGTTGTTGAAATCTGTGCCTCCTAAAAGGCCTGTTTCTCCTGCTTCAGTAGCAAATGGATCTATGAGACCACCTAAGATAAGAAAAGGTATATTGTCATATATGTTTTTGTCTTTATAATTACTGGACTTTTATGCACTCAATAATTGTGACTTCAGAATCCAGCAATGGTGTAACCCTTTTGGGCATTATATTCCTAATTTTGATAATGATGTTTTAACTTGTTTCCATGCCGACTCTGGTCTGTCTTCAGAGTTCCTTACTATGACTTTAAGATCTCTTATTGAACTGCAAAATTAAAACAAATTGATCGTCCCATTACATCATTTCTCTCTTCACTTAATGCATGCATGTACTTTGAGCTCCCCTAAATCTGCGCAACCAATATATTTTCTTTTTTCTCACTAAATTTAAATTGTTTGTGATTTACATCTTGTAGATTCTTTGCTCATTGTACTGCAGCTCATTGTTACAGCCAAATTTATGCTGCAGTTTACCAGAAAAGTGAAAAGTTTGATATAAAAAATTCTTCATAGGATGCCTTCTGTTTTTCAATTTCTTGTTGATATTTTCTCTTTTTGATTATTTGCCTGTCATTTTGTGGCTGAGTTCTTACTACAAATTCAATTGTTTTAGCTCCTTTTAAAAATTACTATTCAGCTTATATTTCATTTTGTTTCTGTCAGGCCAATCTGATAAGTCATCTAAAAACTTGATTCAAGATCATAGGTAGCAGGGCCAGAATAGAAAAAGAGAAATCAATCTGAGACTGATGTGAGTTCAAGGACAAACAGAACTTGATATTCTTTGGGAGCTTGGTAAAAGGAAAGACCCTTAAGAGTTCTCATATTCCAGAGGGATGCAAATTTTGAAGTACGAACTAATCAGAGTCGCCGCAAATATCATGCAGGTGTGTGGCTGCTGTGGCCTCCGATTCATGGAAGTACACAATTGATCAGGTTGACGATTTTTTCTCTAGATTATCACTTCACTATTATGTGTTCATCCATAGCAATTTTGCTGGTGTGGTAGAATATTGTATATCCAAGACCTGTAAATGATTGTAATTTCTACTCATAGTTATGAACATAAGCCATAAAATTATACACCAAGAGATAGAAACTATGTTTTGCTAGTTTGTGCGTCTCCCCGAATTGCAGGAGTAAAGCCATTGTGATCTGCAATGATATACCTGAATGATTGACCCTACCTTCTTTTACTTCTCAAATATTGAATTGCGTGAGTTCAGATCACCTGTTCTTGTTATTCTGTTCCTATTGTGTTTCATGCACAGTACGACGTAGTTTTAAATATAAATTGTGCATAGAGCATGGTAGGAATAGAATAACGGGAAGGTGATCTTGTCCTGAATTGCATGAGTACATGTTTATGAAACATCTGTGATCTGTATACTTTTCCATATAACCCTCAAACTTCATGTTTCGATCGAAAATGACTTACTTCCATATTTAAGAATTTATCAGAAGATTCATTTTGCTAATGATTCGATTTGTTGTATCATTTGATATTGGAGATGTTCTCTACTGTAGACATTCATCCTTAGAATGTGAAGTCACCCTTCAAGAAGGTGGCTGGGGTATGCTGCTCTTGAGTCTTTGCAGACACGAGACTGGTGGAAATATGGGTTGCCATGCAAGTTACTGAGAACTCCTGTATAATAATGAACCAAAATTATAGGAAAAAAGGTCTCATATTGTCTCATTTCCAAACCTGACGTTGAAACTTGAAGATGATCTTCTTATGTTGTGCATGTATTTATGATTAGATTGTTGTTTTTTGGGTTTATGTACGGAAGTGCATGATGATTTCACATGTACTGTTGCAGATGATTTTAGATATCTGCAGCGCCATACTCTCTTCTATAAACTAGATTGCGTCGGCAATAATGCTTTCTTATCATAGCAAGCACATAAAAGAAAGAAATTGTCCCTCTAAAGAGGTGGTTGAAATGATTGAAGTAATGTTTTAAAAGGAGAGTTAATTTGGTAAAGCAAATTAGTTAAAGATTAAGTAAAAAATTTTTGAAATATAATTGAAAGAGATTATTTTTGTGTATAAAAAATTTGAAATTTAATTATAAAAGAGATTATTTTTGTGTATAAAAAAATTAAAATTTAATTATAAAAGAGATTATTAAATAAAAATTAAATAATTTATAAATTTGATTAATTAAAAAAGTGGTTAATTATGTCAAAAAAACTGGTTAATTAATTAAAAAATTGGTTGATGTTTAACAATAAAGATTATTAAAATAAATTAAACTGAAAATTTTGAATAAAAATCAATTAGTTCAAGATTTTTATGATTACACCAGTTTGATCATTTGATTAAAGGATTAATATTACGGTTATTCAATAGTTATCTGTCGAAATGATTGGTTTATATACTATTATTAAACTGGTCAAGTAATTTAATAAGAACATGTTATTTAACTTTTCAAATAATTTAATAAGCAAATGTAATTTGATAAATTATTAATATTCACTCATTAATTTGATAAATTAGATGTTGGTATTATATCTCGATTAATTTACAAACTATTACATTGGTTAGTAGTTTTTCATTTATTTATTTTTTCACTCAAAAGTGATATAGTATTAGAATTCTTTAACTTTTAATGTGACATTATTTTAGAAATATGAATACTTAAATAGGATGTGATCACCTGTGCCAGTTTTATTGTTCTAATCCTATTCTAATCTATCTCATCCAGATATTTATATGGGCACAAGTATTTAAGTACAAATGAAATCACCCAGTTTTAATGTTCTAATCTATCTCATCCACTCACTTATATGGGTCTCACATAAATGTATAGATGAGATGGATTGGAATAGGGTTGGAACAGTAAAACTTTCACAAGTGATTTCATTTGTACTTAAATATTTACTTATATAATAACTAAATAATATTATAAAAATAAATGATAATTTTTAAAATATAAAGATTAAATTACTAAAGCTCAGTATAATTAATTCGAAAAAAGATTCATATGATACTAAACACATACAATTATGCTATGGGAAGGAGAATAGTAATATGATTTTGATTACAATAGCCAGCAACCTGCTGTCCAAAGTATGAACTTTCATCTAATAATGTTTCCTTGAACTTAAACCCCTTCTTCGGCCAAAGCTAACTTAATTATGAATCCAGACAACCTAATCAATTTGATTAATTTAATTATAAAAATCTTGAAATTTTAATTTATTTTAATAATTTTTGTTATTAATAATTGATCAGTTTATTAGTTAATGGACCAATTTTTATAAACTAATCAGTTTTATAAATCAAAATTAAGTAATTAATTTTTATTTACCAGATTTCTTTTTAGTTAAATTTTAAAATTTTCGATCGACAAGAACAGTTTCCTTCTTATTCAATATTTAATCAATTCTATAATTATTTAATATGAGTTAAATTTTATAAATCTTAAATTTTTTATTATATCGGTTTAACTTTTGATTCAATTTTTAAAATATTAATAATTACAAATTTCCAAGTCTTCAATTGGGGTATGATAAAGCTTGACTCGTGGAGAAAATGATCCAAATGGAATCAAAAGCATATCTTCAAATCATTAATCATTGCATGCTATATCTCACTGCCCGTGAATAATGATTAATCATAACCACCGCTCAACTACTCTCAAGAAAGAGTAAGGAGCTCAGGTCGCACATGAATGGATGGTTCAAATAGGAGGAGAATAGAATAGGGTTAAGATAAGGAGTCAGAGGATCTCTGAGTAAAGAGTAGGGTCAACTTTAGAGATTTTGTCTCTTAGACATGTCATCCAAAAATTTGAAAATTAGATCAAAAATTAAATTGGTAAAATAAAATATTTAAAATTTAAAAATTAATATAAGATTATTGTAAAATTAGTTAAAAATTGAATAAAATTAAAAATTAAAAATATAATAAAAATATTGTCTCTATTTATAAAATTTTTTAAAGTTTAATAAAAATAAATCTCTTAAATTAAAATTAATCGATTTATTTTAATTTGTAAAAATTGTATGATATAAAAATATAAAATAGCAAATTTTTTTATTAAACACCGAATCAAAACATAAATTATATCGATAAAAGTTAATGAATATTTTAATCATGTCCATACTGTACAACGTGCATGTATCAATCATTTGCCATCAGAAATTTGAAGAGATAGCATAGTATCCACTTAACTCTCTGACACATAAAACAAAAACAAAAAAAAGAAGAAATTGGATTTTGACAATAACAGAATACTGCACAACAAAAAGAATTATAAGTGGAAATCTGTTGGAGCAAATTAATATTGATTCTGTTCATCCTAAATATATTAAATATATATTTGCTATCATTGTACTTGTAAAAATGATTTAAAAAATTATAACTTTTTTGAAGAAAAAAAATTATAACTTAAAAGTGAAAACATATTGAATATGTAAATATTAATTATTTTAAGTGTAATTTTAAATTTATTAAATTTAAAAAATATATATTTTCAATTTCAATTTACTTGAGACCGGTACAAAACTTTAAATTATAGATTAAAAATTATGTCATGCTTATAATTATAACAATAATAATAAAAGTCTGACTGATATGTAAAATTTGAAAACATTTAGTAGTATGCTTAATTATTAAAAATATTGTTTAAAAATCAAACTTTCAAGTTGGAAACCAAAATTTAATTCTGAAATTATAAAAGGTGTTTAACCACATTTTTTTACTTGGCTATTTTTAGGATATATATAAATATTTGTATTTATATTATATGTGCTTATCTTAGTATAGAAGTAAACTCATAAGCATAAAGAAGCATAATCATGTGAGCTGCTTATGATTCAACCTCTAAAATAATGTCAATCATTATCTTAAGCCATGTAATATGACTACTTTTGCAAACATAGAAACTCCCATAATAATTTCTTTTTTATTATTTTTAGTTTGACGTATCTAATTCCATAAAAATATATTCAGGGAGAGCTTTGCAACAATTGATAAAAGTTGCTCCTTTATAATTATAAAGTTACTTATTTAAATCACGCAAATAACTTCTTTGTAAAAATTACAAAGGAAAGACTGCATACATTGATGACTTTCTTCTAACTCTTAGAAAGCTGAGAGATTTTTGAACAAATTACGTTGATTTTTTGTATTTTCTCTTAAAACGACATAGATAACAATTTAGAGTTTGTAATTTTGACTATTTTGTCATTCTTTCTAAAAGAAAAATGAAACAGATAAGATTATTCACACAAAACTTGAAATTTGTAAGAATAACTGTATCATCTTTTTTCCTTATTATACAATGAAAAGTGTAAATATATACATAAAACCTTTCACCTTCTACACCTTTTAAAATTTAATTAATTTTATTTCTGTTTCAATTTCCAAGGGTTCATTTCTTGTTCATCTTGTATTCAGTCTTATCTAATTTACTTGTACCTTTTTTTTTGTATTTATAAAATAGGATTAATTAAATTTTTTTATTTTATGTTTTAGAATCATTATTGAAAAAATTCCGAATGATGTAATAGTTTTGCAAACTTTCAGATTTTTCCCTAGTCGTTTCTAGCACTAACAAAAATTAGAAAGATTAAACACATTAAAATAAATCAACACCGAAATTTGTTAATGCAATTTGACGCACTTTGTCTACGTAATTCGACACACCTTATCGATGAACAATGTTTAATGATAACGAAACAAAATAAATAACTCGAGTGATTAAACAAATTTCAACATAAACTAAAACACTTGAGATAAAAAAGCAATCCTCTTAAATATGTCGCTTCATTAACAAAAGAACAAATATTGTCAACTAAGAAATCTGCTATGAATCTTCGATATAGTTACTTAAACATCCCACGCATAGCAGTCATAGAGTGTCTCAAATCAACAAACATTTCATCACTGAAACGTTAACCTAATAGAGTTACAACAATGACAACAATTGCTAAAATTTTTCGCACCAAACCAAGAGCAAAGATAGTAGCTACAAAGTCACAAAAATTTCTGAAACAGCGCAAAAAAGGATGGCCACAAAATTACCGAAGACAATTCTCAATTGTCGTTTAAGGATGGAAGAATACCCAACTGTAGAAATCTCGCAATCAACCAAAAAATACATCACCAACTCACAATCAACTTCGTCTCTTACCACCAATCACTGTAGCTAACATTAGATGATCTCATCAAAGAACAAAGACGTGAGTTGCATAGAACTGCTCAATTGAAAGTGAGCTACATCCCAACCTATTTCGACAATCATCTCTATTTTTCAATAATCTATTTTTGGCAATAATCAAGAGAGAACCTTGACAGTACACTACCGTAGGCACATCCAAGTGCAACCTTATCTCATCATGTAAGAAGTCTTCACATCATAGAATTCCACATTTACACAATCGCAGATCCATCCATATCTTTTACAAGATTTTGTCCTTATTCAATTTTATATCTTGTAATATTATTTACCTATTAGATAGTTTCATCTTTCATATTATATTAATGTTTATTCATTCATAATCTTAAATCAATCGTACTAAAAATTTTAATATATGTTATTTTAGCTAAAACAAAAATTAGTATAATACAAAAAATAAATATCATAATTAAACAATCATAAAAGAGTAGGCGCTAAATTTTAAAGAAACAATTTTAAATAAGAAAAAATTAAATTAAAAGGTGACCAGTTTCTGTCTTTTTGTTGATGATTATTTATAACATTTATCTCTTTAATTTCTGAAGTCACATTAGGAAGGAGAAAAAAATGCTAAATCGAACCTAAATCATCATTTATTGAGATTATTCGGAGTAAGCTCTTCATATTTCGACTTATATGAATTTTTTTTCTTAAACTGACAAAAGTAAAATTTTTTTGGATGATGCATATGTTTCAACATATTTAACCTTACAAAATATTATATATATGCAATTATATTATTCTTTTTTAACTAGACATGCTAGTATGACAATTGATAAGATTCCTCTTGAGGATTGTGGATTGTTTAACAAAATATGTATGTTTTTATATCGGGAAGCAGATTTTCATGAGGCTCATCTACCCAAAATATTAAAAAAGTGAAGCCAATCATGCAGAGTAAGTGTATATATATATTATTATGGGGATATCAACAATGCGTGTTCATAATTTATATTCACCTATCATTAAAAACTTAATATTTAATTAACAAAAAAAACTTAATATTCAAACCATCTAATTTTTGGTTCGATTTATAATTTTTTATTCAATTTATTTTAATTACTTTTATTGTTAAAATCAATCGACTTATTAATTAATAAGTTAATTTTTGTAATAAATTTGTATAAATTAAAATTAATTAATTAATTTTTATTTCATAATTTATTTTTAATTAAACTTGAATTTTTTTGATGAATAATGACAATTTCTTTCAACTATATTTTAAATTCTTTAATTTTATTTAATCTTTAGCTAATTTTATAATAGTTTGATATCGATTAAACTTTTTAAACCTTAAACTTTTTATCTTATCCCTTTAACTTCAAATATAGTTTTTAAAATATTTATATTCACCACTTAACCAACATAATACAAAATAGCTAAGTAGCTAAATAGCAAGAGAGAGTCATTGAGGCAGTCAGGGCCATCCCAAGTGGTTATATACACATTATTAGGTGGTTTTTAAAATATTGGTGTAACTTGACTCCCCATTCTTCCATATATGTTAAATTAATTATGGCATATAATATTATATATATATATATATATATATATATATATATATATTAAATAAATAATTTAATAAATTAATAACTCAAACAAATTACGTAACAGAATTTTCATTAATATTAATAAACATAAAATATTTTATCATTTTTATCCATAATGTCATAATTAATGTGATTCAAACTCACAATTTATGATTATGAAAAGTGTCTTAAAATCTCTAATTATTAATTATTAATTTTAAATATTAATGTATGAATAAATTATTAAATATATAATAATATATTTAAACAAATTATTTAATAAATAATACTTAACAAACTAAAATTAATTGATATTTAGTCACATTTTTATCACTTTTTATCAATTATACTTTACAGACATTTTGAGTGAATCCTCATTGATATCACTCGATTTTGCAACTTATCATAGTGAGAGGCACTCGAAAACATTCCACTACCAGTTGGTCCACCCGGAAAGGTTTCGAGAAAGTTATTATTGAGGTAAGTCAGAGCCAACCCCACCTGGCCCGATACACATTATTAGGTTACAATCAACATTCAACAACATACATTTTGTGACTTCATTCGGTTCACTGATCTCTTGGTTTGGGTTCATCCTATTTTTCTGTTTCTTCCTTTCTTTGAAGACCCTGACACCATTCCTCCATCATCACACTTAGCAGTGCCATTTTTGTTTCTAGGTTTGCTAAATTTTACTATTTTTGTTCATGCATGAATCTGAAAAAAAAAAAGTATCGGTGGCTAATATTCATCTTTTGTGATTTACAATATTATATATATTTTCATATGTACATACTTCTTGCTTGATGATGATTATTAATTCTTGATTACGACAATGAAGAAACTATGTTTATAGAGGTGAATAAGTATTCGAACTCTTTTGTGTTCTATGTTAAGAGGCATTGAGGTCCATAATTATTACAAATGTGTTAAAATCGTTTAGAAATATAATATTTCATTAATCACCATAATTATATTATTAAATAAAAGTAAGAATAAACCCATGATGTCTTTTATTTTTGAGGGATAAACACCTAATATTATAACATTAACAAATTAGTTTTAATTATTTGTAAATACTTGTAAATTTGTTAATAAGACATTCCTTGAGATTTTTCCTATAGTATGAATAAATGAAATTAATTAGGCGACCATTATAAAATTTAATGTAAATAAATATTTTTATGTGAATAAATATTAGCTTAATAATTAATTCATAAATGTAAAAGTATTATAAATTTTGTTTGAATTTTTGTAAAATTCATACGTGTAATTTATATTGTTATAAAAAGATCATATATGTCAAATCCCATTTCCCAAGATGCATGATTGAATAATTTTGTTCGAGGTGAGATTATGATCATGGTAATTAATATATAAGGGAACCAATCACATGGTTTTCAAAGGATAAGTGATGCTATGATCTTTGAAACATGATAGTGTTGAATAACTTTTGCCTTAAGAAATACTACGATCTAGTTTAATTACTATCATGTATAAAAATAAAATATTTAAAAGAGTTTAAAATTATAGAATTTTTTAATTTAGTCTCAAATTTTTTAATGACTAATTTTTAAATTTTGTATAAATTAAATAAAAGATTTATTTTTATTGTTGTGATTAATATAAAATGTTCATGTAATACTAAACAAATACGTCACATTAGTAAAAATAACTTTTAAACTTGATTTATATAAAATTTAAAAACTTAATCACTAAATAATTTTTTTAAAAAAAATTAAGGATTAGTTAATTTGTTATATATATTTACGCGGTGACTTGTTTTGTCACTTCCTTGAGGTAAATGTGTTCATACGACTTGGGAAGTGAGGATTGGTTGAAAGAGAGCTCCAAGTCCAATGAGAAGAAGAGTGCTATCGAAAGAGTTCTATAGTAAAACTATATTCCAACTTGCTCTTTCTTTAAAGTTCATGAGCAGATGTCATGTGCATAAGAACCATATGTCAAGTAGGCTGAAAAAAAGTCTAGAGTCCATCTTAATGAGGAAGGTTTGATTAGTTAATTAGTTTCTCTACTAGGGAACTTCATTGATCATGAGGCTAGCAATGATTAATCTCTGAAAAAATACCAATAATTAAGTTCAACTTGACCTTAGATTTCGATTTTAGTAAAGAAAAAATAAAATTAATGGAAAATGTACGATTTGTCTGTTACTTTTGACCATTGACCAACAAATTAATTAGCTTTCATGGCTTAATCTTTAACCCAAGTTGACATTTTCTTGTTAATTAATTAATTTAAGTATGATGTTTGAGGTTTGAACGGATATGTACGACTGTTCTCTAATTATCCCCTTTTTTTTTTTGAAAGGCTCTCTAATTATCCCTTTGGATTGTAGTATCTATGCAAGATTGATTAAATCATAGCCTATATAAGGAAAATTGGGTATTGGTTCAATGGGGAAAAAAGAGTTAATTGTTCTCTCTCTTTTTTCTTTTTATGTGAAGTGAAATCTAATTAGAAAGTATGGATTAGGTAAATAAGGAAATGAACAATATCAAATTTGTTTTTGGAAAGGGATCTTGAGTTAGAACCATAAATCATGCTTTATCCTAATTCTAGAAGCTTATTTACTTCATAATTTAGACAAAAATAGAGTTGTAATGTTGAAAATTTGGGTAGAAAAATGCTAAGACGTGTGATATTTTAGTTGGTAAATTAATGCCTCAAATTATGTTATTTACTACAAAATTTATTGGTTATTGCCTTTATGGAATTTGACATTAGATAGTTTAAATTTCTTTTTTCATGGGTATAACATATAATTATTATTTTTCGAGTGCATATTAAATAAATTAATAAACATATGTGATAACTCATAAATTACATATTTTAAACAAATTAAAATTAAATTCATAAGTAAATGACATATTTGAATTAATTAATATTAATATATTTTGATTTTGGACTAACCACATTTTACAAATATCTTAAGTGAGTCACAATTTATTCAACTCAAACCTACAAACGTAGTAGTAGAAGTGGGATGTACTTGAGAGGTCTCTTACCACTAATTAATTGGTCCAACACTAAAGGATTAGATAGTGTAAATTTGTTGCATTTTAACAGGATGCATACATCCCAATGTACTTTTGAACGTAATTCTTTATGGTAAAAGTTTAGCTTTGGATACTCAATATTGACTTTAGGTGTCCTTTTATGTAATGAAAAGGGCTTGCATGTTCTTTAGTGTGCGAAGCAAGATGTCACATTTTTAGGGTTTATATCATATTGTATATTTAACAATTTTTCTGTGTATAAAAATGAGCATTCACATGGAATTTCTTGAATGCCATCTTCCACGATCTCCAATGCATCCAATATCTAATTAAAAAAAAGCAATCAAATAATGAATTTATATGTAAAAAGGAAAAAATAATAAAAATAAAATCTGTTGATAACATTTAATAAACATCAATCATAACCAGATACAATATCAAGACAAAAGCCAAGGTAGTTATTTACACGGGAGAGTTGTATCTTTCTGTGACCTGCAGTTGTGTCTGTTGAAGCAGTTGCATCAGAAGCCAAATTGCAGTAAATAATAATAATGATAATAATTGTGACAGCATACTTCAACTTTTGATCTCACACTACACACAAAATAAATACAGAATCAACCAAACAAAAGAAATAAACCAGCTTTTAATTAGAAGAAAATGGTTATTATCATTTGACTCAAAAGCTTTACTAGCAAAAAAAAAGAAAGAAGATAAATTGAATAATTGGTTACAACTTATGTGTGTGTGTATATATAAAAGAAATTAGTAGATATTAAGAAATAAAATTAGACCATAATTTTGAAATTTTAAATTGTAAATCACAAATAGTTACAATTAATTGCAATACGAAAAAAAAAGAAGAAGCTAAAGGTGTAAAAAAAAAGATCGTTTATGATTTTAGCTACGTTTTTGTTTTGCCTTCAAAATGTCGCCAATAGTTGAAAATTATAGGTGATGTTTTCGGAAATCATCACTAATAGTTTAATGATCTGAACTATAGTTATAATAGTATGATTTAATTAAAAATGTTAACATAAGTTCTTTATTTTTTAAGGTCTAGTGCCATTATTACTAAGACTAGAAAAGGAAAAAGTTAGGTATAATGAGAGATGCATATATCTTCCAAAAAAAGCCGAAGATTTAATGGTTACATATTTCTATTTAAGAATGGATTGATTTGCATATTGACATAACATAGTTTTTTTTTTCTTTTTGAGATTGTAATAAGATACCTTACCATTCACTGTGTCTATATTGATATAGAGTCACAGAATAACTGGATCTACCAGTAGGCTATGATTTTATAGTTGGTAAAACAAGAGAGTGAGATTGCAAGTAAATAAAGAATTGAGAGGTACTATTAGATTAATCCTAGAACTTATCATCCATGCATTAAAGAAAGGAAAATTTTTTTAAAAAAAAGGTTGGTGGGTTATACTTAGTTTTGATTCTTGAAGCTGTTGCACCAGCAACCGACGTACCATAACTTCAATGATTTATATATATATCATATTCCAAAAGGGAATTAAAAACTGTACAAGATCAGTAATTTGATTTTCTTTAAATCTCACCTCTAGCATCCCACTCAAAGAGCATCCAAGCGCACACAGAAGACAGACACGAAGAGTCTTATCTTTGTCAACTTCCATGGATGTGAAGAAGTCTAACAAGATCACTGACATTGTTAGGCTTCAACAGGTCCTCAAGAAGTGGAAGAAGCTAGCAAACACTCCAAAGAGCAGCAATAAAAATACTGCTACTGCTACTTCCACAGCATCAACCACCAACTCTAGCAACAGTAACAACAGTGGAAGTAAGGGGATGAAGTTTATAAAGAGAACACTTTCTCTGACAGATGTTTCTTCAGCGTCGTTATCATCATCATCATCATTTTGTGGTAATGAAGTTGTCCCAAAAGGGTCTCTTGCTGTTTGTGTTGGGAAAGAGTTGAAGAGATATGTTATCCCAACAGAGTACCTGAGACACCCAGCTTTTGGACTTCTATTGAGAGAGGCTGAAGAGGAGTTTGGGTTCGAACAAGAGGGAGTGCTCAAGATCCCATGTGAAGTCTCTGTGTTTGAGAAGATCTTGAAAGTTGTTGAGGAGAAGAGAGATGCTAATGCTTGCGTCTTGAATGAGTTAGGGTTTAACAAGGAGAAGGAGATGATCGGTTGTTACTCACCGGATTGTGAGCTTACACCTTCTCATCATCCTCAAATGTGTAGATGATGATGAACAACATTTAGGGCTTTGATCTCCTTTCATCTTTTCTCTTTAATTTTCCCTTTAGAGGAGGATTTTATATAGTTTTTGAATAAGGTAGATTATATTTTCTCAAGGGAATAATTTTTGCTAGTTAGTCATGATCTAATATATGATCATTCCAAAATGTTTGTACTTATCTATTTCAAGTAATTAACTTAGTACAAAGATTCTGGTCGCATTCAAATTACTCTTTGTAAATCTATATATTCTTACTAATTAACAAAACTATGTTGGATTAGTCAAGAGAACCCAATTTTGATTGTTAAATTGTTCTTCCAAGTATTTCTCAAGCATATCAATGCTTAGAGTACTCCTATTCAATTCTTAATAAACATAATTACTTATAATGCATGTTATTATCATTGTACACAAATTGATATCTGATGGATGCATTAAATTTATCATCATTAATGCTCAGTTGAAATCTTGTTGTGCGGGATTTGAGAAGATTTGATAATATGCAATTTTATCCTTACCTAATAAAAAGGTTGTTTTAGGAATAAAATTTATTATTAAATAGTTATAAAATGATAAAAATTAAAAGCACCTTATAATTTTTATTTTTAAAAATTGAATCTAAGTATGTATAAGGAAAAAGGTGTTAATTTGTACAAATTATGATTTTGATGAATCAAATTTTTTTTTTCAAATTTCATTTCCCTTAATAGAAAAGATTTGTCATTGGTTGCAAATCATTTATAGCTAATGACAGAAACATGAGTAGTTCCATCAATTGAATAAAGAGAGGTAGAGAACACAAGGCCAAGCATATTCCATTCAAGCTAATAATAACTTATAGTGTAGGTAACATCTATTGACCACATAGAGCTAGTGCAAGTTGGTGTCAATTATTATGCAATTTCCTTTAGTTTTTGTGCACTTTGTTTAGTGCAAATTTTCTACTCCATGTGCTCATGAGTAAGAACCAATACTCTCCAAAAGTGTTTAGCAACTCATAAGTGCCATTAGCTCATTTTGTGACCGAAACACCACAAACCCCTTTGTGCTCCAATATTGTATTATTAACTAAAGATGCTTTAACTTTGCCCTTTTAGCCTTTTTTTTTAAGGTTTTGTCTATTTCTTTTGTCTTAGAGTGGGCACGATTAGGAACAATAAGAATAGTTCAGTCTGACCTAATTTAGTACAATCCATTTTGAAATTAAAAGGGTTTAGTTTAAGTTGATTGAATTTTAAACTAAGTTTGACGCTTTCTTAATTTTAGATTTCAAGATAGGCTTAAAATTAGGTCATGCAGATTGATTCGATTAAAACAATAAAATTTTGAAGTGAAATGATATCTTTTTAATTTTTAAAAATTAAAAAAATCAAACTTGAATTTAAGCTTTGAAGCCTTGAAATTGAGTCTAACTTACCTATTACCAACTCTAGACACATGAGGATTTAGACAAACTTTTGAGGTCGATTCAGCTTTTAGCTAGGAAACATACTTGAGTTTTTCATTTACAATTTTTTATTTATTCTCTGATTTTCACTTTTTATAGAAAATTTAAGGAAAGGAAAACTATGTTTTTGCTTTTTAAGAAACCTTACTTCAATATTTCAGTATTGATGGAACACCCTCTTAGGTTGCATGGAGGATTATTCTCTTTTTAATTATGTTTTTCGAGGACTGGTAAGCCCATGGATGCTTAAACAAATAAATAGACACAGAGAATATATATATTCCCCTCCGTTGTTGGAAATAAAAATAAACAAAAGAGGGACGTGAAGTGTACATTATAGTGAAGAGGACATGAAGCATCTAACTCCTGAAAAAAAAAACACACAATAGTATAATACATTGATAATCAATCATTTTTTAATTAAATATAAATCTCCGATACTTCAAAATTTTAGCTCGATGTTGTAAAAATTAAAGTCAACATATTCCGTGCACAAGACTCCCCTCTTTGCGAGAATTAGAAGAGGGTCATCAATGTATGCAGTCTTTCCTTTGTAATTTTTACAAAAAAACTGTTTCATTATTCAAATATGTGACCTTATGGTTACAAAGGAATAACTTTTACTCCAAGGTACTTTCTCTAGAGATTATTAAAACTATATATAAATATAAGCTTTCGACTTCATTAAGAATGAACAGGACAATCAAACATAAAAAACTTATTTATAATGTATATTTTATCTCTTCATTAAATATAAATGTCATATTCTTAATAGTTGGTTTAACCAATGTTTTTAAAAAAGTATCGAAAGTTAAACTAGTAAAATAAAAAGTTTTTAAGGTCACTATCATAAAACTGACTAAAGTTGAATAAAATTAAAGAATTTAAAATATGATTAAAAGAGATTGTATTTACTCATCAAAGAATTTGAAATTTAATTTAAAAATCGATTGTTAAATAAAAACTAACTAATTTATTTTAGGATATAAGAATGTATTAATTTATAAAAATTGACCGATTAATTAAAAATTGACATATTTTTAACAATAAGAGTTATTAAAATAAATCGAATAAAAAATTTAAAAACTGAACTGAAAAGTTAACGATTGAATCAGTCGGATTGGTTGAATTTTTTAATCATTGTGTTTAACGAAATAAATTGATAAACCAAGTAGCTAAAATTTCTTTGGAAAATATATGAAAACCTCATCAATTAATTATTATTCTTTTCTTTCTTATCATTGTTAAGAAATGAGCATCTATCAATTAGCTAGTTATCATTTCTACATAAATATATTCCCCTTTTGCTAATGCACCAATCATTTTTATATATTATTTACTAAATATAACTAAGAAAAAAATTCTTTCTTGTCATGAAGGTTGAGAGTACATTCTCAACAATGCAATGTGTTTCACCAATTTAAACCAGAATCTAAAGCTTTTTTTCAGTTCTGTATAAAAACTATAACCAAATTTAGACAAAAGGGAAGGAACCAAAATGTTGAACTGATTGACAGAATCTCAATGAGCATACTATCAGATTTGTCAGTAACCAGGCTATGAGTACACACATCCAAAAGAAACTGTAGCTACTTGGTTGGTTAGAATCATCTGTTAACTGTCATCACTTATTATGGTCCAGAAATGAACAATTCAGTATCAGTAACAATCAGGCGACCTTGATGTATATAAAATACCTATTCCTATATCTGCAAAACATCTAATGACTCCAGGATGGCTGGTGCTGCCTAGCCGAGTTAAATTCCGGTAGATATTAACAACTCTTCACAGAAAAACAGGTGCCATTACGAGTGTTATCGTCGCCAACATTTTTATCAGGACATGAAGTGAAGGTCCAGCTGTGTCCTTGAAAGGGTCTCCAACGCTGCAAATACAAAAAATCACAGTTATTTGGAGTATGGTAAAACCATAAAGCATGAAACTTTTCATAATTTATATTTCCAAGCTTGAATAGCTGGCCAATTATATCAGTGATATATATAACCTTTGAAGTCCTAAATGTCTCTATAAAACTCTCATTTCTAACTGAAACAAGCGTAGGATATGGCTCGAAAACTCACGTATCCCCAGTAACTGCTGCTTTATGACAGTCGCTCCCTTTGCCTCCAAGAGCGCCTGTTTCGATATACTTCTTTGCATTATCCCATGCACCACCTGCTGTGTTTAGGAAAAGGGCCATGAGAATGCCAGTAACTGTGGCAAACATCAACATGGCAGCCACCGCTTTCGCTCCAAGTAGAGGATTCCTTGTATAGTAACCCCAGATTCGCAACAGAAAACCTGCAATGAAACATTTAAAGTAAAATTTCCATAACCACAGTTTAATATAGTTTATGACTGCTATCTACTACTTGCAGGTTTTTTTTTCTGTAAAAAATTTGAACAGCATAATTAAACTAGCGACAAAACAGTAATCCACAATCACTGACAAAAAAACCATAAAAAACATTAAACAAGATATAATCAACATACCAAGAACTATAGGTGATATAATAGCCAAAGCACCGGGTTTTATCATCTCTCTCAAAGATGCCGACGCAACAATTGAAACACAGCGGCCATAGTCCGGTTTTTCCTTGTACTCCTGTTGTGTTATATTACAGGACATAGCAATTCTCACTTTCGTGGATTAACTATAACCAAAAGCAAAATATAAAACTAAAATTTGATGTGAGAAAATATACTTACCATGATACCTGGTCTCTCTAAGAATTGTCTTCTTACTTCTTTAACAACCTCCTGAGCAGTCCGTCCCACTGCTGAGCAGGCCCATCCACTAAATACAAAAATTAGCATTGAACCTAACAGTCCACTAATAAAAACTTCTGGAATGGCAATATCAACCTGAAAAGCCATAATTACATAGGTAAGGAAACAGGAAACAGGAAACAGTAAAGCACTATGACAGAAAGGAGATATAACAGTAAGGAAAACTTCCATGAATTGAAGAAGACAAAATCTTAAAGAGTTAGCTAACCCGATCAAAAGGTTCATGAGCAAATGTAGCAACTTCGTCCATATATGCTTTAAATAGAAGGAAAGATGCAAGAGCTGCAGAACCAATGGCAAATCCTTTCGTAGTAGCTTTTGTGGTGTTCCCAACCGCGTCAAGAACGTCTGTGATCTCCCGCACACTTTCTGGCTATACAATGAAAATAAGGGAGGAAAATATCATTTTACTGAACGACCCAAATTTCCATTAAAAGAAATGGCGAGCAACAATTACCTGCTGACTCATCTCCACTATTCCGCCAGCATTGTCAGCTATTGGTCCAAACATATCCATGGTAAGGATGTAGGCAGCAGTGCTGAGCATTCCCATTGTAGCCACAGCCGTACCAAATAACCCACCAGTTGGACTTCCAGATTCATCCACCAGCCCTGACGTGTGACCCAGCCAAAATGCTGAAATAATAGATATGCTTATGACAAGAACAGGAAGACCTGTTGCTTCTAACCCCAAACTAACTCCTGCAATAATGTTAGTCCCATGACCTGTTGAACTGGCAAAAGCTAATGTCCGCACAGGGTTATGCTTGTAGTCAGTGTAGTACTTTGTGATCCAGACAAAAGCATATGCTGTGATGATGCCAATCAATCCACACAAGGCAAAATTAAACCAAGCTGATGGTGCTTGTTCTGTGTAGAGCAGCCAACGAGTTGACTGCAGAGACAACATTCAACAGCACATATAACTATATGATGGAAATGAGAAAAGGGCAAGCATCCAGTGCTTCATCAAGTTCATACACAAAAGCCCAGCATTAAAGGCAAACATTCCCTAAGAACAAAAATGAAAGGATTTGAATCAGCAGATGTATTACCGCACAAAACGTGATGACAGCCAAAACTATTGAAACAGAATATCCTTTCTGAAGAATTGCCATAGGATCCTCTACGGGAGATTTCACACTTGCATCACGAGTGCCCCTTATTGATAGAATTCCAACAGAAGATACAACCAAATCAAAAGAGTGAACAACAAGTGGAAACAAGATAAAGCCAGATGGATCTGCAAGAAAAACTAACATTTTTCAGA
This sequence comes from Erythroxylum orinocense, assembly GCA_025531955.1. NCBI lineage: Eukaryota > Viridiplantae > Streptophyta > Magnoliopsida > Malpighiales > Erythroxylaceae > Erythroxylum > Erythroxylum orinocense. The sequence continues at coordinate 24,842,685 of JANZLX010000002.1, forward strand.
ACAATAGTACTTTTAGTTCATAATGTCTTCAATGATTAACAAATTGCAGAAACAAGTCACAACACAAAAGGGGACAGCCGTGTAATGTACATCTAGCTGAATATAAAGACTCAAGAAACCCCTGCTAAGCGAATCTTATTATGAAAATCCTTCATAGTAGAGTATCATAACAGTAATACACCAATGTTGTCTTCTTTTATAAATACCACCCAAGAAAAAGTTCAGTCAAAATGAAAGGAGTATAAGTGCTCTTACCTTCAATTTTGCATCGTTGAGCCATTGTCCCTCCTAGTATCATGGCACTTACTATTTCAGCTGCAATACTTTCGAAAAGATCAGCCCCTCGAGCAGCACAATCACCAACATTATCTCCAACCTTTTATGAAACAATTTATCAATTCCCCTATCAACTAACAATCTCCGCACAATAACCAAAGTGTTATAAAGAAGGATAAAACAGAGAAAAAGAATTGGTACATGGGAGAAAAACAGTCGGATTCTTTTTCAGAGTGTGGACAGGTCAACTGTGTGAAATTATCCTCAGATAATTCAAAGTGGCAGATTCATTATCCTATATATGGACCTTCTTTTGCAAGTTGATATAGCAGCCATTTGACAAGATCACATAGCTTATTTCTACTTAAAAACTCGATATTTGTTCTATTCAATTTTCAGAAATAAATATTCGAATTACATAAGACAGATAACATAGCTGTTATAACATCAGATAAATAGACAATACAAGAGGGATAAATTACCAAGTCTGCAATTACAGCAGGATTCCTAGGATCATCTTCAGGTATTCCCTGCTCTACTTTTCCAACAAGATCAGCACCCACATCAGCTGCTTTTGTATATATTCCACCACCCAATTGAGCAAAAAGGGCAACAAAGGAAGCTCCAAATCCATATCCAACAAGTAGAAGAGGCACTAGAAAAGAAGATCAACAAAAATCGACCAGTATAAGGTTAATTGTACAACAGAGTTGTTAAGAATCGTACAAATATATACTCTTCCATATTGAAAGTACATCCTAATTCAGGAATAGAAGCAATATCTAATATCATAGTCTGAAAAGCATGCTCTACCAAAAACAATATTTTGTTTTTACAACTTAAAGGTACCATCAATCTTAACAAATAAACATAAGGCAAGCTGGAATTAAAAATTAAAAGTCATCAGCAAATTTTCCCCACAACTACTATAAGATGTATTCCCTTCCAGTCACTAAATAGAGTCAAGTTGGCTATTTATGGCAAATAGGAAATAGGTTGGTACATAAAACAAAGGGAAACTGTAACTCACATTCAGTAACCTTCATTGAACCTGAAGAATCCACTTCCAACCAAACATAAAATGTGGCATAAAGCATAGCTATGCCAATAACAGCCATACCAACAACCACCAAGGCAGAGAAACCACCAGCACGAGCAGCTAGCTGCATGTTACATGTTCTAGTTATGACACAAATCTATGCTCAGAAGAAAGTGAAGTACAGAAGTGACAACCTGCAGTGCCTCCCTAGCTGATCGTCTTGCTGCACTAGATACTCTAACATTTGCACGAACTGAAACCCACATTCCCACATAGCCTGCAACACCTGAACAAAATGCCCCAAAAAGGAATGCAGCAACAGTTATGAAGGCAGATGCTGACCTGCATCAGTGTGGACAAGGCCAAGAATGATATTGAGAAAGCAGAAAGTGGGATAATTACACTTTCATAAAAATCTCTAAACATGCAGTCACCTCCCAAGGCCAGAAGATTCCTGTTGTGGAGTTGTGCTGCGGAGCAAATATATACCAAGGATCACCACTGCCAGCAAAAGTGCCATTTTAGCAATTGACCCATATTGGGTTCTGAAGAAGCCTTCAGCTCCATCACGTATTGCATCTGATATCTACAAATGACATAAATACAAGAAAAAAGCCAAATTTGAAAATATCATACCAGGGTTATTTATAATAAGGTAGATAAGCAACCAGTTATAACTCTGAAATTCTATTGGGAAATTTCACTCTAAAATAGATATAGACAGGGTACGTAAGATATACCAGTGCCATTTCAGGAGGTCCCTCATCCTTTGCTAGCACCCACTTTGTAAGATATAATGATAGGAGGAAGCTGATAGTACAAACTGTGAAGACAAACACTATGATTGGAGAGGTTCTCAATCCGATGTAGAAGACTGCTCCAAAAACCAAAAGCAAAAGAACAACTAGAACACGGACATTTATTCTCATTAAAACACGAAAAATCTGCACAAATGTATGAGTCAATTTAGTCTATGCAAGAAGAAGTGGATATATCGGCATGGAGACACAAAGATAGGAATTCCTAAATTGAAAGCAGCTTAGCATGCACGAATCTTAACAATGTTCATTTAACAAAACAAGTGATTAGTGCACTTTGGAAAAATTATATGATTCTTTGAATAGTTTCTTACCCATGGAGTATAAGATTTATTGCGCATACTGGGGAATGTCCTTGGTCTTTCCCAGTAAGGGCCCAAGTTACCGCCCTCAACGTCTTCATCCATCATCATTTTATGGGGGGAGTTCACCCTTCAAGCAACAGGGAAAGGGTTGTACTCACTTCCTTAGGCAAATCGCCCCCAAAAGCAGGTTGCTGAATTTTGACTACTCTGGTCTATCCAATCTAGGGTCTTTCACTTCATACGATATAAGGGACAGCAAACTCTGATCCCGCAAACCTATTTTCTTGTTAATTCAGATACTCACCACTTTGTTAAATAGATAACCTGGCTGCCACCTTGGAACAAATCAGCCCCTAAAAGAATGACTAAACGTGAACAATGATATTTGCAGCTTGCAGCTTATATTGCTCGCATACATCAACTCAATCAAAAAATGACCCGGAGAAGAAAATCACACGCGTAAACTCATTACGTTCTGAAGACTCAAGCTCAACACAAAATAAAAAGTCAAAAAATTTGCATGCCCTGCCAAGTACGAAGCAACCAAGTGTTCCCAACAATATATATACCAGCTCACGATTCTCAATGCATAAGTGCGCCTACGGCAAATCCATAAACCATATGCTTATGCAGCTTTTGCAAGTCCATAGTTTAGCAACCCATTATAGTTTGAAAATTCTTTCCCTATTCCTTTTCATATAAGACCCATGTAACTTAAACATCTTGAAAAATCTTAAAATAGATACACAAACGAAAGAATTATCATCCTTCACGAGATGTTAAAGTTCACACATTTCGAATCATTTGAGTGAAAAGCGAAAAAAAGAAAAGATATTTCCATGATGTCAAGGCATTCTGAAAATGAATCCCACTTCGCACCTCTGATAAAAGACACTAATGAACTAACTTTAGTAGAAGTCAAATCACAGAATTCTCTGCGTTGACTTTATGATTTCTGTTTGTTTATCCAAAGAAAAGAATCTTTTTTCCTGGAAAACCCAACTACCCAAATCTCACTTGCCCGCTCCAAACTAAACTAACAAACACTCGAAACGCCAGAAAGATCAAAATTCCTAAAACCAGTAACAAAAAAACATTCTCTTCCTTCCAACAATCTCAAATTCTCTCAGCAACCAAACACACAAAAACATGAAACCATCAACAGCCAAATAAATTAAAACTCTAAAGATCTGTAATTACAAAAGAATTCCCATAAGACCCAAATTCCCATTTCACTAAATCACTCCATCAATACGATCAAAAACTCAACTTGGAAAGAAATTCTTAAAAAGCCCACGTACGAAGAGATCCATTGAAAAGCCACAAGCTTTTAGAAATTTAAAAAAAAAAAAGAAAAGAAAAGAAAAGAAAGACACGCACCGGTCAGCGAATAGAGATAACAGCCATTAACCGAACAAGATTACACCTTTCTCTGTCTGTATCCATGCAGATAAATTCAGAGAAAGCTGTCCGAGAGAAAATTTATAAAGGTTAATTTCTTACTGTTTATTTTATATGATTGACTTGAAAATTAATTTCCTTTATTTAAAAATGATAAATAAAAAAAATTAATATCCGAATCTTGTCTACGTGGCCTTTTAGACATGTCAGCACTACCAATGGGATAGTGCCATTTAGGATATTAGCTTTTTTCTTTACACTATAATCTTCTGTTAACTATTAAGGATAAGGAGGCACTTATTAATTGGGAGAGATTTAAGAGATTTTGGATTTTATACCAAAAGTTAGTAAATATTTATTAATAATTTTAGTTTTATAAATAAATTAATTTTTTAAATAATAATAAATTAGATTGAACTTTTAAGTCATAAGTTTTTTTATCTGAAACTTAGCCGGATTTGGATTGAATTATTATAATATATTGTGACATAAAAGATGATTATGGACAAATTATATTGAGATATAGTTTTTTGAATAAACTTAATTAAAAATTCGGTTGGATTTATATTGAATAATCCGAACTCGACACGTAATTAAAACAATATCATTTCAACCTAATTTACTAAAATAATATCCTATTACTTGAATAGATTTATCATTAACCCATAGAAAACTTGAATTCCATCCGTTAACTTTGACCCAATGGGTTGGGTACATGTTGCCATCATAATCGTGCTTCATTGAGAGTGATATAAAATATGATCAACACAAGATGGATATGTACCATTAACCTAATTGAAAAACCTATCATTTGGTGATGTTGCATCAAAGAATTAGATAACTTAGCTTCTTCGATGGTGAAAAGATTAGATAATTAAATTTATGATTTTTGCAGATATATCCTCATGTAACTTGACTTTAAAACAAGTAATTTTTGTTTGCTCATTTGCTTAACAGGCTACAATGGCAGGTAGGTTACACTAACCATCTCATCTCTTGTTTAATTACATGCTTAGTCAAAATAAATAGTGATAAAAATATCTGATTAAACTCATATTAGCAAAAAAAAAAGTTTATTGTAAGCATATAATATAGTTGATAATAGTTGAAGCTAAATTTGAGATTAGATCGGAGCATTTGAATATAAATAAATTGTAATTAAATTTATTTTACTTTGTTAATTTCATATAGATTTAACTAATTTATTCATAATTAATCGAGCTAAAAAAAGTGAAGTATGAATTCAATCGAGAGTTAGTTAAGTACTCGATGAGAGGCCTAATCAAATTGAAGATTATTAACCCTTAAATGCAAATAAAATAGTTTTAGGACCCTTTCATCTTTTGAAAAATATGAACTATGAAATATATGATTTTAACTGTTTTAATGTTTTTTAAGACCCATAATTTCTCAAAAACTAAGAAATAAGACAAAACCATTAACATCACCAAGTTGAAGATACTAAATATCTTATTTGTATATTGCTTTCGCTTGGTTTAACATCCAAATACCTATACCATGGATACAGGTACACATAAGCTTGGATATGATATCACTATGTACTCTTATTTGATCTCAAAACCACTTTGTGGTGAGCTTAATTTTAGGCAGTAGAAGAACAAGCTTGGGCTGAAGCAACAACCATTTGCTCCACTTTCACTCCGGCATTGCACATGTTAGCCATAACTCTTGTATACTTCTTCCCATACCAGGACAAGGGTCCACAGTGTTTTTCATAAGTTGTCACCTGAACAGAAGCAACACAGAAGTCATTAGAAAAAGCATTAGTCACAAACCCTTTTCAGGATTTGATATGTCTCTGGCTGTGAATTAGTTTTTTATCAGGAAAACTTACAAAGTTCTTCAGGCAATCCCAATCATCAACTAGAGGAAGACCTGAAGGCCTGACAGAATTCATAATCTCTGAAACTTGTTCAGTCCCATGAATTGTTGTTACAATATGGTTTATGCTACTGTCCACATGTTGTCTATGAGAAAGGACTTCCTGTAACTTCTTTTGAGCTTCAACCTTTTCCTGCGACCCTTCAGGAGCTTTATTAACCTGTTTAAATTGGACGATTGGAGCTGGTTATAGGTATAAATCTTCTTTGATGAACCCAAATACAGAGAATTGAATCATGTTTAACCTTGTGGATGAAGTGACGAAGAGATGCATCACGTTGGGTGAGGGAATTTGACGGTGAAGATGAAGCTGATTTGTAAGATTCTGCAGATTTTGGACCCAGGTAAACACACAGAGATTCAGTGCAGAATTGCTTGTTTCCATATTGCATGACATGAGAGCTCATATCACCATTACTTGCTGTCCTTTTCTTAGCCTGAAAAAGGTTATAAAAAGTAGGATAAAATATTAATAAGTTACCTTATGGTTTAAGAAACTTAAAAAAAAATTAAAATTCTTTTTATTATTGTTAATTTCTCAAGAACTTTTATTGTTTTTTTTTATAAAAAATAACAATAAAATACATGGAAGAAAAGTATTACATATAGACCAATTAATTATTACTGATACAAGAACCCAACTTAATTCTTAAGTATGACTCAAATTGATAATTGAAGATAACTACAATAAATTATTAATTTAAGTAAAGTTTAATTAGTTTGAGTCAATTTTAAGAGGTAGATTAAATCATTATATATAAAAAAATTGATAGATTAAATCATTATATATAAAAAAATTGATTTACTCACTTATAATATTCATGTCACATATATTTCATCATTATTTTTTAACAAAAATATGAAAAAATGTTTTTTTGAATAATTAAAAATTATAGTTTTTTTTCAAAAATTTTAAAATCATAAATTTCTTTTAAAAATTTTTAAACAACAAGGATTTTTCTGAAACATACAAATGAAAAGAGACAAAAGAGATATACCACTTCATACTGCTTCTGTAGTGTTTCTTTACTTGAATCATTCAAGTCACTGCATAATAACAAAAGAATACAGTGTAATTGACCGAAATAAGAAGAGCTTTAACTCATCAGGAATAAGATTGGAAAAAAGAAAAGATATTATAAGGAACTAAACCAGTCTTCCATCCAGGCAACACTGAATAAATCTCCAAGACAAGTATCATATTTTGCAGGTGGACTAGGATGTTCTCCAGGACAGTAAGTTGCATAACTACTCTCCTCTGGGTTTGAAGCAGTCATTGCATATATGTTCATGTTGCTTGGAAGCAGACCTTCAAACATACTTCCAGACTCACAAGCTTCAAGGTAGAATACCTTAACAAATCCAAAAATCATGTGTACCCTTTAGTATTATGTATCATTAGTTACATGGAAAACTCATCAAAATCTTAAACATTGAACCTATGAATTTTCATATTGAGTTAAAAAGAGATTGAATATAGGATATATTGATTACTATCTTAAGTGAGTATTAACATTAAATAAGAAATTTTATTTAATAAATAATTAGTGAAAATTGGTAATTATTAACACCATAAACAATTAAAAAATTATATAAAAATTCAAGGTAGAATACATTAGTAATTCCAAAAATAATGTGTACCCTTAGTTTATATTACTACTAGCTACTAGAAACTCGTCAAAATCTTAAAATATTTAAACTAGAAATTCTAATATTGAACGTAATAGTAGAAAGACCGATTGACCTCTCTATTAATTAGTGGTAAGGCTGCATACACTGGACCGCTTCAAATCTTGCGTTTAGCAGCATTTTTTACTGGATCATTATTGTTGTTGTAGTAATCGAAAGACCGATTGGATAAATAGTAATTTTTAATGGTCATTATTGATGTAATTAGAGAGTAAAACAGTAAAAATAATATAAAATTATGTTAATACAATCTCTTTTAAATAAAATTATTTTATTTGACACTAACAATCACTAAAAATTATTAATATTTATTAATCACTGTGACATAATTTTTTTATTAAAAATAAATTCAAACTTTCCTATAATTGCAATATGACAGCTCTCTATCATATCTTTGGTTTGGGCATATCCACTAAGAATCATTATACATTAAAAAACAACATTGACGCGTTTTTCAACTTCAACTTTATTGTATGAAAAAGAAGAAAGTATCTTTTTGTCATATCTTTTAATATTGTTTGGTTATGGAACTTAGACTAATAATTAATTGAACTAATGTGTAATTAATTAATTAACTAAACTTACCAAGGACTTGTACGCCTTAGCTTGGTGCATCAGTTTCAGCACTTTTATCAAGTCTTTAGCGTAAAGGTTCTCGTCAATGAAAGCTGAAAAACGCAGAAAGTGATAGTTTTACATATCAAAACAAGATCAAACAAGAACAAAAAAGGGGGTAAAAAATCTGAAATTAACATATAGATTCTGTGTGATTAGTGAACTAGCTAGTTAGGTTTAATACTCACAGACTACTCCTGGAGCTCCATGATCAGTGTAATATATGAAAACATGGTCGTTTGGACCACTTGCCAGAGCCTTGCCACTTCCTCCTCTGATTCCAGTTTTGTTGTTTAAGAGAACAGTAAATAAGTTATGTAACGTAGCATTCTTCCCAGTGTAATCCTTTGAACATAAAAAAGAAAAGAAAAGCTCATAAGGATATATCCATCAATATATTTATCTATAATATTACAAATAAGGACTTACTTTTAAGTATATATGCTATATAATTGGGTTGATTATAGTAAACTTTGTGGTTTGATTTTTTATTTTTATTTTAAAAAATATTATTTGTTTATAATATTCCAAATAGTACTGAAAGACATTTTTAAATATATTGGATTAATTAGAGTTGACTCTATATGGTTTGATTTTTTATTTTAAAAATTGTCATCAGCTCTCTATTAAATATATATGTTATAAAATATTGGGTTGTAGTTTAACTTTTCTATTTCAATCTTTATATTTTAAAAATATCACTTATCTTTGTATTTCAATATATATATATAATATTTGGTTAATTATACCAAATCTTATATACATATGATCATATTATACAACTCCTTTCAACATGTTCTTTTTATTTTACCTTATGTTATATTTCATTAATTTTTATTTATTTATAATTCAAAAGCTATCGTTTGAGGCTGAGAAAGGAGGAAACATGATGAAAAGCCACCAACCTTGGGAACTCCATGATAAACATCCTCACCACCAGGTCTGTTGATGATGATACCCTTCTTCGGATTTTCTGGGTTGTAAGCAATATCATCGTACATGAAAACGATGATGTTTTCTTCTTTTAGTCCACCTTTCCTCAGCAACTGATATGCATGGCATATATCTGCCTGGAACACACAAAACACGAAAACAGAAAATTTAATCTTATCGAACAACAAAAAAGAAAAGTAGTTACTAACCATATTAATGACTGTTTTGCTGCTTTCCATGTTAATAATTGCTAACTATTACGTTACTAATTCTCAATCTCAAAAACTGAAAAAAAGAGTGAGTGAGTTCTGTCTTTTCCCAGTTCTAAACTGAAAGTTCATGTTTTCTCTTTTTTCTCTGTGTGTTCATTCACCTGATGCCTGTAGTTCGAATAGTCTCGCGACCCTGCAATTAGAACTGCCCATCTTTTTTCCTTAGGATCAGCATTACAAGTTGCAGACTCTTCACGAGTACCTTTACCTGAAGCTGTAACCGACAGTAACTCATCGGAGTTTTCTGTCAACTTCTCACTGTAACAGACGGGACTAACCAGTGCCAGGAAAAGAACCAGAAGACCATTGCCATAAGAAACCATATTTGTGAGTTGAGAACCTGCTTAGTTTCATATGATTATATTGTAAGTGATAAGATGAGAGCAAGAGCAAGCAAATTTGGTAATCTGTTAATCAGGAATTCGCGTAAATTTTGTACCTAATAAAGAAGATTATGTCATAATTATTGTCAATATGTAAATAAAAAGATGTAATATGTACATGTGACGCATATAAATTAATTATAACATTGAAGTAATATCTATAAAAGAAAACATTCTATGGATACTATATAAAATGGTTTAAGTGATTGATACGTAATTAAAAAAAGAAATTGAAGTGATTGGTACAAAAGAAAGGTGAAGGAACTTGAAGCTATGAACTCAGTTGGATCATTTTGTTAAACTACAAAGAATAGCTCTTACCTTTTAAGAGCAATAGGATTTGATAACCACAAAGGCTTTTAAGTTAATGATACTCTTAGTGGAGACGAGAAGGAGCCTATTTATAACTTGTAAAAGCTAAAACCAAGGGTTGGGATCAAATCTTCGATAGACTCGAGGGAAGAAGACTAAATAAATAAAGACATTTGGAGTCATGCCCGTGCACTAAACTTAATTACAATGACATTTGGAGTCAAGCAGTGCATTAAACTTAATTACCCTAAAACTTAGTTTAATTCCTAGCTAAATTTGAGCTTATGGTAAATTACCATTCTTTCTAATTGACATCTTTTTAATTAAGTATACTTGTGAAGAGAGGAGCTTGTGTAAAGGACAAGAGAAGTTTTGGAATCTCATTAATGATTAACTTTTAATTAAAATCGATATCAATCTTTATATTAAGTGAGTCCATAATGTTGATTTGACTCTTTATTCTATAATATATGTAAGTCTTTGTAAGACTTAAGCAAGATAATTAAGAATAGTGGTGATAGTTACATGTAATAATACAAGTTTAGGCTCTTATCTCTTACAGGATGCTTGCTGAGAATGTCATTTTACTACATTTATCAGGTAGAGTTTAAGTGAAATATGAACATGAATTGTTGCAGGTTGGATCCTCGTATTAGGTTGTTAATATAATAATACTAAATTTCGACTAAAAATAGGAAAAAGAACAAGAATATCCAGATTTAGGTCCTGTAAGAGCTGTGATTATGTAAATATCGGAGATGTTAAAAAGGGATAACGGTTTTTCCAATGTCTAAACTTTGTTTTAACTCTTCCTTTTTATCTAAATCTCTTAACTACTAATTAATTTTACTTTATTTTTTAATTTTATATAAATATTTTCTTAATTTTATGAATTTAATAATTATTTACAAATTTGCAAATTTTATAAACTGTTAAGTTCTTTAGTAAATCATAAATTGAATCTTAACTTTTAATATAAAAACTTCAAAATTTGCTACAGCAATAAAGTATATAACAAATCTAGAGATGTTTCTAAAATTAAAATCAACTTTATAAAGATCACCACATAGTCATTAAAAATTGTGATTCTAATGCTCAACAACAACCCAATATAAATTTGGTTAATATGAAGAGTTTGGAGAGATCTAATAATACATAGTTTTACTTTTAACTGTGATTCTAATAAATGTGGGTAATTAAATAGAAATCACGTATTTTCCATTATTCACAATCTTATCAATAAACGATCTTAATTTTTTAGATTTACAATATCATCTTCGTAAACATTTATCAGTGATAAATCTAAAAAGTAATAATTCTAATGTCTCTTATAAAATAATAAAACTTAAGAACTTGTAAAGTAATAAAGGGTTGACCTCAAGTCAGCTATCGGTGGCTTGACCTTTTACTCACCCACCAAAAAAGGTATTTTTTATATTTTATTTTATTACGCTTCTTTTTGTAAGTTCACATGAAACATTCGTACTTAATAAGGCGTGGAGGTTTCCTGCGTCATATTGGTATCGGTTTGTTGATTGTTGCAGAATTTTGGAGTCTTTTCAGACTTCACCCTAGCTTGGTCTTTCGGGTATCGCCGTGCTATTTTAGAAGTGGATTCTCTTGAAGTTATTAACATTCTCTCTTCTTCAAATATTGATTTTGATGTTCTTCACCTTTTGTTGACGGGTACCCGTGATCTTTCCATGCCGGATAGGGAGGTGTGATTCACGCACATATACCGTAAAGGGAATCAGTGTACAAATCATCTGGCCCAACTTGCACGGATGGTGAGCCCAAGCTTTCATATTCTTCGAGACCCTCCAATGCTCACTCTAGCTTTTCTACACCGCAACCGGATTGGCATGGAATACCGCCAAACCGGGCACTAATTAATTGCTTAGTTTTGTCTTTTCTTTGTAAAAAAAAAAACATACTAATTCATGATAAAACCATTGAGAAGACAATTAATGTTTTTTTGATCCTAATTAACTTCCGACGGAGAATCAACGATAAGCTTTGACTGACGATGGGTCAAAGTAAAAGAACCTTCTTCTCACGCGGACGATGCACCAGCCACAAAACGCACGAACAACCCACCAACAGTCCAACACACTAATCTTCAGCACTAGCCAGAGGAATTGCTCATGGACATGACATGGCAACCACTAAGTTCAAACAATCGTTTTCTGTATTCCTTTCTCCATTGCTTTGAAGGCCATTAGATTTAGACTTAAGTGATTTAAGATCGATCCAATCAATATGCTTCTTAATTTTTGAAAACTAGTCTTAATTTTATAATATTTTCCATCATTTCGTCTGATAAAAATTTTAATTGTAAATTCAGTTCTATATATGATGTTGTTTTAGAGTTTATAATTAAGATTTTTAGTAGAAGTTGACGATAAAACTAAAATTATAAGTGAATTATTGATAATATTTAAAAAATAATAGTATATTAAATGTATTGGACAAGTCTTTGCTTGTTTATTGGCATGAACAAGTTGATACTAATTGGTGCATAGCAAATGATTATTATACGTAAGAGGAGAATTATCAGAAGCACTAACGTCCCTCTTGCTGCATGTGGATGGTGAAAATTCTCGTTAATCATGACTGGGAAGAAATACAAATTTCTTCGATACATGAGTGGGAAGAAAGAAAGTTTGTACTAAACGAACTCAGATGGATGAAGGGTTTCTAAAGATTTTTGTTTGTTTGTTTGGAACTCAATCAGAGACGGAGCCAGAAATTTAAGATAGGAGGATCTAAATATTTAATTTTTTTAAAATTTAGGAGGCCCAGTACACCACTAAACTCCAAATAATTATGTCCTTATGTGTATATATGTATACAGGTGTACTGGGCCTCCTAAAATTTAAAAAATTAAATATTTAGACCCTCCTATCTTAAATTCCTGGCTCCGTCCTTGATTGAGTTCCAAACAAACAAACAAAAATCTTTATGTATATATATATTAAAAATTAAAAATATTTAATCTTTTTAATTTTGGGGGGGTAGTGGCCATCTCTGAACTCAATAATATTTGATAGGATTATATTAGCAATTAATAATAAACTAGGGGATTTGTATTTATAAGATAAATAAAAAATAAAGATTTCAAAATTGGACCAGAATTTAAATTGGTAAGACAAGATATTTAAGGTTTAAAAGGTTCAACTGATATTAGATTATCAATACTGATTAAAAATTGAATAAAATTAAAAATTTTAAAATGAGATTGTCCTTATCTATCGAAAAATTTAAGGTTTAATAGAAAAAGAAGATTGTTAAATTAAAATTAATTAGTTTATTTTAATTTATAAAAATTAACTAATTAATTAATAAATTTATTAGTTTTTAACAAGAAAATTGTTAAAATAAATTAAACTAAAAATTTAAAAATTAATTAGAAAATTTAATCAGTTCAAAATTTTTACAGTTAAAACAATCAATCTGATTCAATTAACATATATTTTTTGTTTATACTCTCATCTACACATTCATGCAAAGATGACCAAGTTTTAAAAATGGCAATAGGAGATAGATACACTAAAACATATAGATTAATATTTTAATGAGAAGTCATCTATAATAGAAATTTCTTAAATATTAATGCTTACATTATCTATTTAATAACATGTATGAATTAATATATGCATGCGCTTAACCACATAATGCCTTAATTCACATAACATCCAACACTAGTTTTAAAGTTTTATAATCTCAATCTTAAATACCATGTAATTAATGAAATCTAGAAAAAATATTTTAACAATTTACTCATGCAAAATATCTCATGTAGATATTTTGTTGATAGTAGTCATCATTATCAACACCTAGTTGAAGTCCCGCGAAGGCGTGAAGTTTGGAGAGATCCGATTGTACGCATTCTTATCTTTATTGAGTTGAGAGACAGTTTTCGGTAATTGAAAATTTTAATTAATATTTTGTTGAAAGTAGTAAAAAAACATAAATTGAAAGTTTAAACTGTACTATTTCCTTTTTTTAATTATCGAACAAATTGTGCTGCCTTGGTTGCTTAATCTGTATCTTAGAGTTGCTAAAGATAAGTGATTTCATCTTATTCAAAGTAATTTACAGCTTTAAAAGTCTATGCTTCCAAAATTATTTAGACATAAATGTATTAACGTACGAAATAACAAATATTACTAAAAGGAATTTTGTATTTATGTATACAAGACTTATAGCTTTCCATCAATTGACATAACACAAGTTTTGCAAGGCTTAGCCTCTCTTACACGAAATAACTTGATTGGGAATTCAGTCCATAGAGTGAGAAATACTGCTTTGCGTTCAAATTCCCTTTATGGTCTATAGTTTATGAGAATTAATTAAGAGGTAGAGTTTAAGAAGAAAGTGTTTGTAATACAAGCACGAAGTCTTTCTATGTATACATTAAGTCTTCAAATTTCCAAACTTTAAATAAAAAACATTTTAATAAATTATATTTTGCAATGTTTTAAAAACTGAACCGATTCAACCAGTTTAATAGTAAAAATTTTAGACTGACCAACTTTTCGGTTTTATTTATTTTAACAATCTTTGTTATTAAAAATTGAGCAGTTTATTAATTAATCGATCAATTTTTATAAACTACTTAGTTTTTATAAACTGATTAATTTTTATTTAACAAAATTTTTCAATTAAAATTTAATTTTTTTATATGTAACAATAATCTTCTTCAATTATTTTTTAAATTCTTCAATTTATTTCAAAATTTAATCAATTTTACGACGATTTAATACCGATTAAGCCTTTTAAACTTTAAATTTACTGTCTTATTAGTTTAACTTCTATTCTAGTTTTTAAGACATTGATGTTTTGTAATATTGGTGATTATCAATAGTTATAACTTCTCCACATATATAATGTAATTAATTTTGCTACGTGATAGGTAGAGTCCCTTCCTTCACTTGCAAGTTTACTATAAGATGAAATGAATATAAAATTATCTCGGGCGAGAAGCTTTCAATCTGGAATATTGAATGTAAACGCCGGGCATGTTCTTCTCCTCCGCCTCACTCAATCAAGTATATATATAATATTGTATATATACTCTCAGCCACTTTCTTAGACTTTTATACCACCTCTCTTTATATATTTTACCAAAAAGAAATGTCCCGTTATAAAGCGTCAACCCTCTTCTAACTTCACTGTCCTTTAGGTAAGTGACTCGATGTCAGGACAAGGTTGGGCAGGGAACACGACGATGAAGAATGACTTCTCACTTACGGCTCTTTTTTATAGGAAATTTTGAGTTAAGTCATATAAAAGGAGGATAAACGGAAAATTGTCTTTGTTGGTGATCCTTTAGCCTCATGAGTAAAGCTTTTTGATTGAATCAATTACGAATATCTTACTTTCAGTAGTAGCGTGAGAGTTGGAACTAAAGAACCTGATGCTCAGTAGTGCAAGTGATCAATTAGTAATTGACCAATTAAGTATGTGACGACTTTTTGTGTGCAAAAGTATATAGGGTACGTAAAAATTTGAGGGATCTTGAAATTCCAGATTTACCTCCTCTAGAAATATTAAAGTGAAGTCTTAGAAGTTTAGGATTACTCCGACTAAACTGAGATGCTTAATGTAATAATAATAAATAAAAAAGATAGGCAGGGAACACGTGCAAGGGACACGCTTATGATATCAACGACTATTGACTCTATGACTCAAAAAAGGATGACTTTATCACAATTGAAAGGTTTTCGAGTAAGATTAACTAAATATGCGTACCCAAACAAGTTTGAATATGGAGGTTATAAGTGGGTGGATTTGTCGTGTTAAAACCTTATGTAGTAGTTCTTAAGTGGTATTAAATTCTAGAAAAGAAAAGAAAATTAAGAAAATCTCAGTTTTCTATTGTTATGGAAAATTTCAAAGTAAAAAGAAAAATAAAAAAATATTTGAAGCTATAGAAAACCCAATAAAAAATCTATTATCATCCTCCACTAGAGTATAGTAAGTTAAAGAGATAATAAATTAAATAATGTCAAAACTTTTTAAAAAATTTTAATTTAGCAATTAATTTTTTAGAATTCGTACAAATCAAATTAATTTTTTTTACTAATGTAACGGTCCATCAAATACCACTTGAATATTAATTATATCAGCAAAAATAATATATATCTAAGTTAAATTATCATAAAAGACAGAGAAAACGACAAGATAATAACTCAACCCCTAACGATAATCATTCACGGGGTTTATAGGGTGACTATGCTTTTCTTCTAGTAGTACTTTGGCACGTTTAATTTGGATTTTTGTTAATTTTTAATAAATTGTCATTCTCAAAACTAAAAAATGGTTTATTATTAACAATTGTTACTTATTATTTAATTGTCATCTAGTCCTTATAATAAAATAAAATAAAAAATCATCGTGATAGATTTGTTTACCTTTAATATAATTAAAATCGAATGAGTTCGAAAGGAAATAACGTGTACTTGTTCGAAAACGTTAGGAACATTCACTCTCACAACATTTAATGTTTAAAAAAACCCTTTGTAAGTATGGCTATGCATACATAAATTTACTATTTCATCAAAAATTAATTTACAAATTAAGCACAAAGATCTGATAATATAATAAAAAGAAATATATTTAAAGTCTGGTTGAGTCGGCTATTCTAAGCTCAAGCTCAGGTTCACGTATCTACGGTCCATTTGCAAGTGGCAATCTCCCACTCATATATAATGACCTAAACCTAACAGGTATTTACTATATAAGTTGATTATCTCCTCACGACGCAAGTACGAGAATACAACCTTAGTTTTCTTTGTTTACATCAGCCAAAACCCTACAAAAATACTAACTTGAATGTCGGAGGGGCCTCCCTAGAAACAATCCCTGGCGTGCTTTTGTTCGTTTTGCAGTTGTTCGATAATCGAGATCACGTGAGATCATGGATCAAAACAATGACAATCTGATCCAGCAAAATCCGACCAAACTAAAATCAATTGCATGATTTACAAATAAGCGTAAGAGTTCAAGATGGACCATTGGTCGAACTAAAATAGGCCGGTTGTTAATAGTCTAGATTCGAGCTAACAAGATAATAAAAACAAAAAATAAAAAACAGAAAATAGGCAAAAGAAAACGAAGATTGATCAACAAAATATTTCTTGGTTTTGAAAACTAGATCGACAATTAGTGATAACACAAATTTATTAGAAAATTTGAGTTTTTGTAGTTTCTCTCCTTCTAATTTTGAAGTAAAATATCATAACTTTTTAAAACCAAACACGGTTTGGTAAATTCTTTTCATATTTTTAGCAACAATAACATAAATAAAAAAGCCAAAGAAACAAAAACAGAAACATAATCACTTGGTCTAAGGTACATAACACCTAGAAGGGTAGCTTATTTATTATTTTACGTCTTTCAATTCTAGAGTAAGGGTCCACAATGTTTTTGATTGTAAGTTCATGTTTAGTCGCTTGTAAGAAGATAAAACTCTTATCTCAATTCAGAGTGGGCATCTTTTACCAATCTTGTCTAATATTCAAAACAACGTTGTTTTAGATATTAAATAGAATTGGACATCGTAAAAAAAGATGGAGTATCCGACTTTGAATTGAAGAGTTCAATATTGTACTACGGTAGGTTAGATTCTCCCAGGCATGGAACAATCTAACCTACGATAGTACAATATTGAAGTCTTATCTTTTGGAAACATTGCAAAAGTTTCTTTGAAATATAACCTACGATAGTACAATGAACTCTTATCTCTTGGAAACATTGCAAAAGTGTCTTTGAAATATAACCTACGCTAGACCGGTAGTACAATGAACTCTTTTATCTCTTGGAAACATTGCATAGGTATGTATGAAATCTAACGTACGATAGTACAATGACCTCTTATATCTTGGAAACATTGCAAAAGTGAGTCTGAAACCTTGAAAACGTTATGCAGTCGCAATCTCTTTTTGAAAATGTCTAAAGTTGCAAAAACATTTTCCACACACGGTTCTTGCACGAAATTGTATGAACATGGAGTCGAGCTCCACGCGCAAGCTAAATAACAAAAAAGAAAACTTTAAAATTTTAAAAAGATACTTTAGGTTCTTCGTGTTGAAAAGTTCTTATGGTTTTATAGTCTACTTTCCCATTAAAATATGTAAAGTTTGATATAAAAAAATATTGAAATCGATTTTTGTAATATTTATTTTTAATAATTAAAAATGTAATCAATTTGACTAATTTAATAATAAAAATCTTCAAACAATCAATTTTTAAATTTAATTTTTTTCTTTTCAATTTAACTTATTTTAATAACTATTATTTATTCGAAAAAAAATTTCTAATATTACATATTTTAGTCATAATTTTTTTCCTTTTATTTTCTGCTGGCAATATTGTCTGAAACCAGGAAATAACGTGAATTTGGTTCGAAAACTTTAGGAACATTCGCACTCACAACATTTACACGAACACGAATGTTTAAACACCTTTGTAAGTATGGTTATTCACACATAAATTTACTATTTTATCAAATTTTAATTTGGAAATCAAGGACAAAGATCCGATAATATGATAATATAGTATGAAGAAACATAATCAAAGTCGGTTATATGGATTAAAAATAAGCTTATGAGTTCGAGACGAACCATAGGTAGAACTGAAATAGAGTGGCTGTTAATAGTTTAAAATTGATTCAACAACATAATAAAAACAAAAAATTTAAAAAAAATAAAAGAGAGAAATCTTAAGACAAACATGAACATAGGCAAAAGAAAAAGAAGACAAATTAACGGCAAATCACATAAAACAGCTCCTGTGATATACTTAAATATTCATCTTAATCCTTGTGTTTTTAATTCGGTCACCTTAGCCCTTGTGTTTTTTATTCTCATTCAAGATACCTCAATTAGGTATTTTCGGACAAATTTACCCTTAAATTATTCAAATACATTTTTTTAATCTCTTAATTTTAAGGACAAATTTGTCCGAAAATACCTAATTAGGGTATCTTGAATGAGAATAAAAAACACAGAAATTAAGGTGAACGAATTAAAAACACAAGGGCTAAGATGAATAATCAAGTATATCACATGGACTTTTTCATAAGATTTGCCAAAATTAACAAAATATTTCTCGGTTTTGAAAATCAGTTGTGATAACACAAATTTATTAGCAAAATTTGTGTTTCTGTAATTACATTGCAGTTTTTCTTCTTCTAATATTTGAAAGTAAAAAGCCACAACTTTTAAAACCAAACACGGTTAAGTAAACTCTTTCCATATTTTTAGCAACAATAACTGAAATAAAAAAAAAAAGTCAAAAAGAATCAAGAACAGAAACATTATCATTAATCACTTAGTCTAATGTACAAAACACGTTGCTAAGCTTAACCTAGAAGGCTAGCTTTTGTATTATTTTACGGCTTTCAACTCTAGAACAGTCGTTCACGACGTTTTTGATTGTAAGTTGATGTTTAGTCTCTTGTAAGAAGAAGTGAACTGAGATAAGAGTTCATTGGGCTACATCGTAGGTTAGATTCTTCTACGATAGCAAAATATTGATGTCTTTTCACTTGGAAATATTGCAAAAGTGTCTTTGAAATGTAACCTACAATAGTACAATGAACTCTGTCTAGATATCGGTGATTATATCTATTATTTAATAATTAAACTTGATTATATTTATGTGAGACATTATTTGATAATTGACTTTGATTATATTTATGTGGGACTCTTTAGAGATAAATTTGATAAGGTTTAAAATCTTAATTAAGATATTTTTAGAAAATATCTATATAAAGAAGCAAATTTTCTAGAATTTGAATTGATTATGACAGTTGTAATATAGCTGAGATTCAGGGTTGAATATTGTCGTTTTTGCTGAGTAATATCAACATATTTTGGATGATTTGGTAGCTAAATTTATGCGGATATTGTTGATGAAATTTGGTAGTTGATTGTGTTGAGATTGAAGTCCATCTATAACAAAACTTCTCTACTGAATGACGTCAGCTTAGCTGAAGGGTTTTGTGCAGCATTTTTTTTTCATGTTTTTGTCATTGATTGAATGGTCTTGCAACTGAGATTTGTCTCTTGATTTATACGATACTTGGCTGGGTGATTTGGGCATATATGTTGTGTTTTGGTTGATATCGTGTTCTTTTTTTAGCCGGGCATTCTTTTATTATTCAACGATAATTGAGGGTGTTCTTTGAGAATTTTATAGCTGATTTTTTTTTGGTTTTCTTATCATTTTAGTGTTAGTGTATTATACATGATAATAATTTATATACATGTCTATTATAGAAAAAAAAAATGAAAATGCGGAATATTATTACATACCTCCTGCCATTGATGTTGATAGGTTTTGAGCAAATATGAGAGAGCTCTTCTAAGCTTTTAGCAAATGCAAGAGATGGTGTATGCATAATCATGCTAAGCTTAGGGACCCAATCTTCTTATATTCCTTGTTGTCTTCCATCAAAATAACAGAAGGACATGATGGTTCATAGTGGAAGGACATGGGGTTTCAAAATGAACAGATACGACCCATCAAAAAGGAAACTAACGGATAACAATCTCCCACTTGGGTCGTAGATGTAATCTAAAAGTCATAAGATCTCCACTTAATTAAAGAAACCAAATGCATGAATCATGGCGATAAGTCCTCTAAATGTGAGTATTATCTTCTATGTATCACGATGCATCTTATTTCTTATGCCACTTTATGTTTCATATATGAAATATTCGTAAAAGTATATACATAAATCTAAAGAACTTAACACTTGAAAGGGAAAAAGCTTATGTTATTGAACAGCGTACAATCGTTTAAATACAAGAGTTACAGAATAAATTTGAATTCAAATCTCCCTAATTACAGGCTAAGAATATGTACAGATTGTTACAATCTTAACAACTGGAGGATATGATCAATGCATAATATCAGTAAGTCACGTGATGCATCTATACGCCCCCCTCAAGCTTGCAGTTGGAAGCAACTCCAAACTTGAATAAGAGATGTTGAAAAAGGGACTTTGCCAGGGGTTTGGTGAGGATATCAGCAAGTTGATCATGAGCATGAACATGAAGAACTTTGAGTTCATTGAGTTGAACTTTGTTGCGAACATAGTGAAAATCAACTGCGACATGTTTCATTCTTGAGTTAATTGCCGGATTGTTGCTGAGATATGTGACACCAACATTGTCACAGTAAACTATCGATGCACTAGATGGAAAAATACGAAGCTCTGCAAGCAAATTTTGAACCCAACAAACTTCAGAAACAGAATTTGCAACAGCTTTAAACTCGGTTTCTGTGGAGGACCTAGCAACAGTTTGTTGCTTCTTGGAAGACCAACTCACTGGATTTGCACCAAGAAAGAGAATTTGGCCTGAAGTGGAGAGTCGGCCATCAGGATCCCCTGCCCAATCGGCATCAGCATACATAAACAACACAGTGTTAGTCGTTCGGCGCAATTGCAAGCCAAGTCTCGAGGTGCCGCGTAAATAACGGAGAACACGTTTGAGGGCCTTCCAATGTAGCTCGGATGGTCTATGCATAAATTGAGACAATTTATTGACTACAAAATTAATGTCAGGTCTTGTGAAAGACAGTTACTGTAATTTCCCAAGGACCGAACGATATTGAGTGGCATCAAAGGAAGGAGCTCCATCGTGTAAGGTGAGAACCTCAGAGCTACTCATCGGGGTCGGTGCAGCTTTACATTCATGCATATTTTTAGCTGCCAAGAGTTCATCAATGTAACCAGTTTGAGCCAAAAACAAGCTATGGTCATTTCGAGTTACCTCAACTCCCAAAAAGTAATGAAGCGGACCCAAATACTTGATAGAAAAACGACTATGAAGGGAGGCAATAACCCTTGCAATAGCAGACTCATGGCTACCAGTAAGTATAATGTCATCAACATAGACCAACGCAAAGAGATGAACCGAACCATGGTTGAACATGAAGAGTGATGGATCTGACTTAGATTTTTGAAAACCAAGACTGTGCAAATAATTCATTAACGCCAAGTACCATGCCAATGGAGCTTGTTTGAGTCCGTAAATCGCTTTCCGAAGACGACAAACATTATTTGGGGCTGCTGTTGCTTCGAAACCTTGTGGTTGAGACATGTATACCTCTTCTTGAAGGTCTCCTTGCAAGAACGCATTGTTGACATCAAGTTGCCTTATCACCCAATTCCTCATGACAGCAATTGTGAGTACAACCCGAACCATTGTTTGCTTTACAACCGGACTAAAGGTAGAGTGATAATCTATTCCCGGTCTTTGAGTGAACCCCTTCGCAACCAGCCGTGCCTTGTACCTATCAATTGATCCATCCGGTTTGCGTTTGATCCTGAAAATCCACTTACAAGCAACAACATTTTTTGTATCATCCCGGGGAACTAATTCCCAAGTGTTAGTTCGAATTAATGCATCATACTCTTCTTTCATAGCATCCCTCCACTCTTTGGAATTTTGGGCTTGTTTGACAGTAGTTGGGATGACATTAGGAAAGGAGGTGGCAACAAAATTAAATTTCGGCTTCGGTTTAAATATATTGTTTTGGGATCTGGTGATTACACGATTGATTGTAGAGGTAGGATTAGGAACTGGTTGAGAGACGGTTTCAGAAGGCATGTGATGTAGGCTTTCGAGTTGATTAGCGTTGTTGTTGGTGGGTTGTACAGTGTTGTGAGTACTGAAACTAACAATAGGTAAAACAATGGGAGATTCAGTTATAGAAGTAACTGGAATAGACGAGGACTGCATTGGATCAGCACCGGAGTCGATGGCTTGTTGGGGTGTTGAAGATCGAGCCTGAGAGGTAACAGCTGTGGCGGATGAAACAAGAATCGGCGGAAGCAGCTCATGGGAAGGCTGAGGTATAGTGGATTGTCGATCAAGACTGACAATAGGGGACATATCCCATACAACATTTGTTCTCGGCAGCAAGGATTTGAATCGTGATTTGTACGGAAATTCAGTTTCGACAAAGACTACATCTCGAGACAAGTATAGTTTGTTGGTCATGGGATCATAACAGATGTGGCAATAATGACTAAGAGACACACCTAGATAGACACAGGGTGTTGATTTGGGGTCGAGTTTATGATTCTGATACGGTTTTAGCCAAGGATAACATAGTCATCCGAAACTTTTCAAAGTCGCATAGGCTGGATGTTTGGCAAATAACTTTTCATAGGGAGATTGATAGTGCAGCAATGGTGTGGGCAGCCGATTGATAAGATAGACGGCATAATGACATGCGAAAGACCATAAGGAGGTGGGTAATTCAGCTTGGGAGAGCAAGGTTTTTGCTGTTTCGACAATGTGACGGTGACGACGCTCAACTATAGCTACGCGTTGAGGGGTGTAAGGGGGACTAACAAGGTGTTCGATGCCATTAACAGAAAGATATGGATCAAGGCTTTTGTATTTAGTGCCACCATCAGTGTAGAACGACAAAATATGAGATGAAAAATGCTTTTCAAGGATTGGTTTCAAGGATTGAAAAATATCTTTGACTTCACTCTTTTTTGTCAGGGTATAAATCCAAGTGTACTTGGTATATTGATCGACAAAGATGCAGTAATACAATTTTTTATCAATGGAAAGCACTGGCGAGGGACCCCAAAGATCGCTAAACACAGTTTGCAAAGGTTTTGTACTGGATAAAGTAAATTCTTTAAAGGACAATCTATGTGATTTATTGCACTGACAAGAATTACAAGACATAAAAGTCTCTTTATTCGAAACAGGTAAAGAAAACTTGCTGCAAATATAGTTCAAAATCTTTAAATGAGGATGACCTAATCTATGGTGCCAGACATCAAGAGGAGTGGTTTTGGTAGCGGTAAGGTCTTGAGGTGTTGGTTGCGTTGGTTGAGGCCATACGTACAAGCCATCTTTACTCCGTCCGTGCACCAATGGTGTCCTTGTTTTGAGATCCTTAACACAAAAAAGGTAGGGAAAAATTCAATAGAGGCCTTGTTATCATGACAAAATTGAGACACCGAAATAAGATTACGTTTCATATCAGGTGCACAAAGAGTATTAGGAAGCATGAAAGAAGCATTAGATGCAAGTAATTGAGTAGTGCCAGAATGTGTAATTGGGATTTTCATACCATTCCCAACTGTAATACCATCATTGCCATAATAACGAGGCATATCGTGTGGTTCAGATGTCATGTGATGGGAAGCTCCAGAGTCAACCAACCAAGGATTCGGATGCGGCGAGTGAACCATGGCATAATTAGCTTTGGCGTCATAATGGTTGTGAGACATAGATCGACACACATCAGCTTCATGACCAATTTTTTTACACAACTAGCATCGAACGAAATCAGCAGCACCTTTGCGTCCATTGATGGAACGATTGTTGCCACGCCACTGAAATGATTGTGTTTGATACCGATCATTTGGACGCCAAGATTGGGAGTTGCGTCTATTGTTTCTGGGCTGATAGTTGTTGTTGGATGTCGTAGTGCGTTGAGCAACATTTGCAGTAATAGTGGCTGTCGGTTTCTTAGATTCTTTATGTTGAAGAAAAACTTCTTGATCCATTAACTTGTCATATAGATCCTCATACGAAATGGTAGTATCTCGAGCTCTAATAGCGGCTGAGATTTCACGATATTCTGATCCGAGACCACGCAAGATTTGGACAATCAACTCCTCATTAGCAAGGGGTGCACCAGCTTGTGCAAGTTCATCGGCTAAGGCCCGCACACGATGAAGATAGTCAGACATTGGCTAAGTGTCTTTGTTGAGCCGTGCAAGCTGATCACGGAGACTGAAAAGCCTTGATTGAGACTTGCTGGCATACGTGGTATGAAGAGCTTCCCAGACACGCTGAGAAGAACAAGCATTGGCAACTGTTGGAGCAATATTTGGGTCGACGGACGCCATGATTGCAGTCTGGATTAGTTGGTCCTGACGGAACCATAAACTGTAGGCTGGATTGGGGTTACTGGTCTCACCGATGGTGCGAGAGGGAACTGCCTTTGTGCCATCTAGATGGCCAAAAAGATCGTGCCCATGCAGAAGCATAGACACTTGAGCCTTCCAAGTTGAGAAGTTAACACTGCCGGAGAGCTTAATCGGGAGTTGAGACGCCGGATTAAATTGTATGATCGGGCTGGGAACATTGTTGGTGTCTCCATTGATGGTTGCGCCAGTCATTGGGACAGATGAAAATTTGGTATTGCTCGGCTAGAGTACAAGAGGCTCTGATACCATAAAGAACTTAACACTTGAAACGGAAAAAGCTTATGTTATTGAACAGCGTACAATCGTTTAAATACAAGAGTTACAGAATAAATTTGAATTCAAATCTCCCTAATTACAGGCTAAGAATATGTACAGATTGTTACAATCTTAACAGCTGGAGAATATGATCAATGCATAATATCAGTAAGTCACGTGATGCATCTATAGTAGCCATTGCTTTTGAATCTTCCATGCCAAAACGCTTTAGTAAGGATTTAGCATATCTCCTTTGTGACACAAAATATCCCTGATATGTTTTATCAACTTCCAAGCCAAGAAAACATCCAACTTTACCTAGATTCTTCATTTCAAATCTAACAGTCAAATTATTTGTTAACAGGGAAATTTCAACATCATTATCCCCCGTAACTATCTAATCACCGACATACAAAAAGAACCAGCAAGTGCATTTTTGAATCTGACTTTACAAATAGGCTAGAGTCTGAATTTAAAACTTTAAATCCACAAAAGTTGAGATATTGAGAAACTTTACCGTACCAAGCACGTGGCGCTTGTTTTAAGCCGTACAATGCCTTCTTCAATTGATAAACATGGTTAGGAAATTGCTTGGAGATAAAGCCTTCAGGCTGGTCCATAAACACTTCACAATCTAATTCCCCGTAAAGAAATGCATTCTTTACATCAAGATGCCATAATTTCCAGCCCCTACATGCTGCAAGTGAAAAGATTGACTTCACCTTACTATTTTTGCTACTGGACTGAAAGTTTCTTCATAATCTAATCCATAGCTTTGAGAAAAACCACGAGCAACTAGGCGGGCTTTGTGTCGATCAACTGAACCATCTGGCTTTTTCTTTAATCGATAAACCCATTTACAAGTGACTGGCTTACAATTTTCTGGTTTCGGCACAAGCTCCCATGTCTCATTTTTGCTCAAGGCTTTAATTTCTTCTTGCATGGCCGCTTCACAATTTGGACAGCCTCTCGCTTCTTCATAACACTCAGGTTCGTCTCCAACTATTGCTCCGAGAAAGCATGAGGTAACTAAACATTGATTTGTTTGCACTTCATAGTTTTTAAAATAACCAGGCTGCTTTTTCTCACTTGTTGATCTTCTCGTAACCTGATTATCAACTTTTGCATTTGCATTATCTAACTCAGGAGTTAAAGACTCACCTTCCACTCCATGTTCAGCATCATCATCATTGAACAGATGCATATCAGTTTGTGGAATCAAATTCTGGTTATCTTGATCACCAACAGGTTTGAAGTTCTTGATAGAATACATACATGAGACTTCATCGAACACCACATCTCTTGAAATCACAAACTTCCTTGTTTCTGGATCCATGCATCTCCAACCTTTCCTGTACAAATCATAGCCAACAAAAATACACTTCTTTGCTTTCGGGTCAAGCTTAGTTCGATTTGATTTACAGATGTGAACATAACAAATAGAACCAAATACCAGAAAATAATTCACATTTGGCTTTTCTTTATACAGAACCTCAAATGGGGATTTTTGTTTACCTGGCCAAGGAGGTAAACGATTGATCACATGACAAGCACACCGAATAGCTTCTGTCCAAAGCTCCCGTGGAAGTTCTTTATCGTGCAGCCATGATAGACTAGTTGTACTAAGATGTGCTATTTTCCTTTCAGCAACTCCATTTTGCTGAGGGGTATTAGGACATGTTATCTGCCTTTGGATGCCATTTTTATCACAAAACATAAAAAATTCAGGGGACATGAATTCTTATGTTTCTCTTAATTTTGGGAAATTTTTCTTTGACAGCCAACTTGAAATTTTGAGTTTAGTGATGATACTGGCCCTATTATTTATTCTAGACATTTATTGGATCATGATAAATAATAACAAACTTTTACACGTTTATGGTAGGTTCTCGGTTGTTACAGTATTTAGCTTGATCCAGATTTTGGCAAATTGCTCGTACACTGTTTAATTTTTGTTTCTTTTCTAACTCTCAGTTAATCTGAATTATCTTGGTTTCCTCAGATATATCATCTTTTCTAAAATGGGACAATATCTTAAGAACCTTCCTCACTAATATGCTCACCTTCTCTGTTGTTCCTTGCCTATGGATATTGTGCTATATGCTGTACATAATACAGCTGAATATTCGAGATCAAGGAGCATTCTGCACAAGAAGGGTATGATGGGAATTCTAGTATCATCAATTGTTGTGCCGATTGCCGTTATTATTGCAGCTTACTGTATGTGGCTTCAGAAAAAGAGGAAAAAAGAAGGTACATACAAGGCCACATATATTGCAGAATCCACCTGATACCAATTTATTCTGACGAACTGCAATCAATCCTAATATACATCTCAGTATTAGAAGCACCAAACTTAATTTGTCTGTTAATGTATCCGATGGTTGTAAACTTAATTTGTCCTTGCAGGTGCTTTACTATACTTGAAACACATTACAACGCCAAATGCGTTGGTTGAAAGAAGCCATTCTGACTTGCCATTATTCAAGATCAACTCCATATTTGCTGCAACTGACAAATTTTCCCCAGCCAACAAACTTGGAGAAGGTGGCTTTGGCTCGGTTTATAGGGTAAATCGCATTGTTTGAGATGTAAAAGTACCCAATTTGCATGAATCGCATGTGCTATGTCTTTGTTGGTCTCAGAAACTCAATAATCATGCAAAGTTAATGTAGGGAAAACTTCCGAATGGACAAGAGATTGCTGTGAAAAGACTTGCCAAGAGTTCTGGCCAAGGAATAGAAGAATTCAAGAATGAAGTGACGTTGATTGCAAAACTTCAACACAGAAATCTAGTAAAACTACTAGGATGCTGCATCGAAGGAGAAGAACAAATGCTGATTTATGAATACTTGCGAAATAGAAGTTTGGATTTCTTTCTTTTTGGTAAGTACCCCGTCCAGATAATGTACCCTTGTTTTGGGTAAAAATCGTTAAGGAATCGGGATTGTCTGCGTAGATGACTTCACTAGTTCATTTAACAATGGCTTTTATGAAAAGGCTGGCATTTTGTTTCAGATCAAACAAGGCCAGTTTTGGAATGGAGAAAACGTTTGGGCATCATCGTTGGGATTGCACGTGGAATCTTGTATCTTCACCGCGATTCAAGGTTAAGAATCATCCATAGGGACCTTAAAACTAGTAACATTCTGTTGGATGAGGAGATGAATCCCAAAATATCAGATTTTGGCATGGCTAGGATTTTTCAGGGTAACCAAGTTCAGGACAGGACAACCAGGGTTGTTGGCACCTAGTAAGTATAATATACATTCATGCACAGAGACACGTAGGATTTATACGATGCTAACTAAAGATTATGCTTTCACTTTGATTTTCTGCAGCGGCTATATGTCACCGGAATATGTGGTGTTCGGAAAATATTCAATCAAATCTGATATATACAGCTTCGGCGTGATAGTGTTGGAGGTGATAAGTGGTATGAGAAACAATGGTTCTTATCAGGACGCTCTTGCGTTGACCTTGATGGGGCATGTAAGTATTAGGCACCTTCTGATGCTAATAGATCACCCCTTTCATTATTTCAGTTTATCTATACAGACCCCCAAACCAATTAACATACATGGAAAATGTGAAGCTCAATATTTTGTAAGCCCTTATCATCTATATATAATGCAATCATATAGGTATGGGAACTGTGGAGAGAAGGCAGAGCCCTAGAAGTAGTTGATTCATCCATAAGGGATTCTTACATTCCAGAAGAAGTTCTGCGATGTATTCAAATTGGTCTACTATGTGTGCAAGTCGATGTAGAAGACCGACCAACTATATCAGATGTTCTTCGGATGCTGAATCGAGAGACTGCACTTCCCTGTCCCAAGGAACCTGCCTTTGTTTCCAGGGAAAATTGCAGTATATATTCAAATTCACAAGGAGCTGAAGCAGTCTGTTCGGTAAATGAGATTACACATAGTGTTGTTGAAGCTCGGTAGAATACAAAGTCTGAGACATCAAGGTTAAATTTTCCCCGCAATTTCCATTTTCGCTTCACACGATTTCTTTATCATACCCTTTCCTTTTCCAGAAGGAAAATACCAAGCTACTATGTAATATATGATTAATTATGAAGCGATGGAATTAATATCAATCTTATGCTTCCATGGAATTAATATCAATCTTATGCTTCCATCACCTATAGCCCAGAAAATTTCCTCAATGTACGAAATAGTATACATACACGCTCTGTTTTCTTAAGGGGGAAAAAGAACATTGACACTCTGCTTTGAGATTGGATAACTTAAGCTTATAAAACACAAACTAGTACACTGTTTTGGCTCGTCTAAATCAATGTGATTGAGTATATTAGTAAGTTTCTAAACAACAGTGGATAACATCCACTGTAGCTTGTCTATTTTTTTGAAAAAAAAAAAACTAAAATCAACAGAGTAGTTTACTCACATTAATACCATTTTAAAAATTGACACTTAACAGTCAAGATGGATGTTGAAACATAATCTTCTAGTTTTACAAGAGGATACAATAATTCAATGACTTGCTTGTGCTAACACGCGAGAAGTATATGCTGTGTCTTATCTTATTTTCTTCTAAAAAGTGTTACTTGAACTAAGGTAACATAGACAAAAGAAGATGGCTTGGGATGGTGGGTTTGCTTAGACGTCCGAAAGTCATATCTATTAACTACGTCGGATTACAGAAACTTCGTATTTGTGTTTCAAGGCATGCACTTTGGCGACCTAAAACTTGAGGCCATGAATATGAAACCAAACACTAAAACTGTTGATAGTGAACAATCATTAGTCAATATTTATACAGTTTAAGCAGTTACAATGTCAATTGGTTACCTATTGCTTCTATTGATTATGATAACTCAGATGGTATTTCTCGCAATTATTAGATTAACACCTTAACCAATATCTTTATAATTTTGAAATAAATCAAGAAGTGCATGTACGAAAGAAAAAATTTGTACATAAACCTTATTGTTCAAGGGGGTATAATAGACATTTGCTAATCGATGACTTTGTTAAGACATAATTTGACCTTTACTAGTGTATTATTAAGTTGTCTTATGATCAATATAAATAAATATAGCAAAGAAAAGAAAATAAAAAACAGATAAATACAACACATTGAAAGCTCCTAAAAACATAAGTTATGTTGCATGGTGTTTTGATGATGGTAATGTAATTTATTATAGATAGCTAGACAATATGATGTGTGGGAATTAAAGGAAGACCTGAAAATTATGTAACTTAAATATACGGCCAAGTAATATGGAGAGTTATGAAAAGACTTTACAAGAATGTATGCCATGAAATAATGAGAACAACAATAACAACAACAACATTCTAGTAAGAATTTGGTTGAGATGAAGAGTGAGAAAATTTAAAAGTATTACCTCTGATTAATAGAGAGACTATGTCATGAATGAAGTGATTTAATATTCATCAGAAAACTTCATCAGAGAAATTAGGTGAAAAACTCTAAAAATGTCACATTCAAGGATAAGAACAAAAGTTGATTACTAGTACTTGCTAAAGAGAAGCTTCAGTTTTATTTTTCTTTTTGTGGGCATTAGATCCAAATTATGCATTATTGTTTTTCCTTGGTTATAAAGTTTCCATGCTTCTAGGAATTGGAATATGTGAAAGAAATAGCTTAAAATTTTCAGCGAACAATAGTTCAAATGAAGAATGAGGAATTTTGTTATAGGCCAAAAGATATTTTTGAATATGAGAAAATAGTTGTACATGTTCATTTCAATTATAGGTGGGGTTCACTCTCGACCCTGAGCAAGGGTAAGAAGAGTATCTGCTTAGGGCCCACCCTCATAAGGGGCCCATCCTTATAAAGTTGTATCTCATCTTTGAACTCTAATTAATAGGTGTGTCAAAGAGAAGTGGATGAGTATTCTTTCTTTTTCTCGTGTAGGTAGAGATAGTGTTATTAATAAAGGAACTTAACTTTTGAGCTTATAAATTTAACGTTAGGTTAACGTTAACTTTTTATTTTCTGTATTTATAAATTTCTTTCAAGTATTTGTTTGTATTTTTGACTCTCTAACTTTTTATTTCTATCAACTTATGAATATAGGATACACCAACTCAAGAATTAACAGCAAAAGATTTTCATGGTTCTAACTTTTAAGTGATAATTTAAAGGTAAAGTTTCAAATTTTTCTATGTATTTTTCAACTTACTAAATACTTGAATACATTATAATTAATTTGTCTCCTTTAACATCTATCATTCCATGCTTGGATTATAATGAAAAATAATTCATTTATTATAAAACCTAATTATTCTTTTTTTCACACAAAGCCTTTGTTTGTTCTTGTTTAATGTTTTTTGAGTTTCAATTTGGTTAGCTTAGCTATAAAGAAAACATTGAAAGAAGCTTAGTTTTTATATACCTCAAGACTTTCCTTTTGTCTTACATTTTTAAAACATTCCTCCTCCACTGTATGGTTTAAATGCCAACCCTATCTTTCTCTCTTTCTTTTGAAAATGGCTAACTTCTCTTTTTATATATAAAATAAAGATTTCCCTGCAAAACAAGCCCATTTGGTTTGAGTCTTTGTGAGTGACATAAGTGCCCATAGATTTTCATGTTCTAGAATCTAAAATGTATTAGTGAATGTTAACAAGCAGGGTTTCAATTATAAGAGGAGAATTATTAATTTAGAGAGAACGTTTGGTTTAGGGGTAGTAAATAAATTTAAAGAACTAAAAGAAGAAGATTTGTTTATATGATTTATTTATTTTTAAGAAAACTAACTTTAATATTACAAAGTTTATATTAATATACTTTATATAAAGCCCTTTTTATTATTTTAATAAAATTATCATATAATTAATTGTTTTATAAATGATTTTGAATACAAAATATTTAATTATGTATCATATAAATACTTTTTAATCAAAATAGTTAATTATGTAATAATTTATATAAAATTTGCCTAATGTATTTTTATTTTTAATAGTAAATAATTTTCTAAATAATCCAAAACAATAAGAATATATTTCGGAATAACTACCACCATTAAAAATATCTATAAATGTGATCTAAATTGATTTTCTTTTTGTTTCCATGTCCCTTATACATTTCATTTTACTCATA
>JANZLX010000002.1:25149768-25163789 GCA_025531955.1 Erythroxylum orinocense
ACAACTTATTTCTCAACAAATCAAGAAGAAAAGAGACAAAACTTACCTTAGAAGCTTGGATTCTCTCTTTAATCCACAATTTTCCCCCTCTTTTCCCTTGGATTTCGATTTTCCTTCCTCCTTTCTTCTTCTTCCCCACGTCGCCTTCTTCTCCTCTTAGCCTCCATGACAATTACTTCTCCTCTCTTCTATTTTTCACCTTTCATTTACTCTTCTACTTCCCAATTTACCCTTCATTAAAAGCCCCTTTCCAACTATGCCCTTGGTTGGCTTTTAATGGTTCTAACTAACTTAGTTCAATCCTAACTTAGCCTAACACTTCCTTCATTCAATTCAAGTCAAATAACTACTAGCTTTCTATACTTACAAAACATTAATCCCATCAAATTCAAATTTTCTAATCCTTCCCTCTAATTCTAATTAAGGACAATTTAATAACAATAAAATTTTTTTAAACCAAATAAATAGCATAAACATACAATTAAGCAGTCTAGCAAATTGAAAAGAAAACAAGGTCTAACAATCACCCTATATGCTAGCTATAACTATAGAGGTCCTCACTATAATGATATCACTCAATATATCTCAACGGAAGCCTCAAATATCATTATAAGTGTAGGAAAACTAAGCTATTCATTCTATCATTTAATGATGATTTATTATTACTATGTGAGGTTAATAAAGACTCAATTCAAATCTTATTAGATTGCTTGCATAAATTAAAGAGATTTTTGGTTTAGAAATCAACAAGAGTAAAAGTTAGATCTTCATATCTAGAATCTCAATCCCTATAAAGCAATGATTAGTGCAAGTTTTAGGACTTCAATTATCTAAAGCTCCATTCAGGTACCTTGGTTTACTAATCTCAGCTTCTAGACTAAACTATAATGATTGCAACCTAATATAACGATATCCTAAATATGAATTACAAATGAATGTCAAGGACTTTATCTTATGCAATGAGAATTTGATTAATAAAATTTTTCTTGAAGACCATGCACATATATTGAAGTTCATATATAACCCTTCCAATTTAAATCATCAAAGACATTGAAACAATATTTAGGAACTTTCTGTGGAGTGGGGCAAGGACCAACAAAGGGATTCCAAATTCAAATGAAAGGAGGTATGTCTCCCTAAAACATCATGAAGACTAGGAATCAAATCTATTACAGCTTTAAATAAGGTTTTAACGGAAAAAAGAATATTGAGTTTATTCAATGACAAAGAAGCACGTCGGGTGCAATAGATGCATAACGAATACAGAGGTTCCAAATTCTGGTCTATGAAACCTACCTCCAAGTCTTCATCTTCCATTAAACCATTTTAAGCCTAAGAGTAACAGTAGGTAAAGAGATGAAGTATTTGATAGGTAATGGGAAGCAAACTAGCTTCTAGTTTGATAATTGGACAGACATAGGACCTGTTTATCTTCACCCCTCATTACATTCTTTGCAACAATATCTTCCCTCTAATGTAAAAGTCAATGCAGTGATAAGGGATAATTAATGGACCTACCCTTGTCTAATTTCCCTAACTACTCCTCTAATCAATCTAGAACAAATGTTATTATTTGTCCTAATGGTCCTATAACATATTCACAACTACATTTTGTGCAACTTTGTTCAATTAGATGTTTAGGAATTATGTTCATAAATACTTAATCATCATATATTTAGGCATTAAAAATAGGCTTCTCAAACTAGCGTAATGAATTGGAATGGATCTAACCTCTGTATTCTATATTAAACTCATCCTGAAACTAGAGATCACTTACTGTTCCCTCGTGCATACTCATCAGAAATTTAGAGGCGCATGCTGTAGAAATTTGACTTCCATTATTAACTTATACATATAGAGGATACTATAGAATAGACATTAAACTTGGAATTCAAAAAGGAAGGTGACTCTACAATATTCAAAATGGGCATAAGCTATTTGAATTTTGAATTATAGAGGGAGAGGAATTATAGGAGATTCTAGAACGTCAAGCAAGTAGCAAAAACACTCAATATATACATTTTTCATAATATGATGGAATTAATGATAGTAAAGTAATTGCAAGTTAGTTATATAGCTTTATAATAAGAATGAATTAGAACCTCAATTAGCTCAAGGAATGTTAAGAATGAAGTCAATAAGATTAGAAATATAGTAATATTAAAGCAATTGCAGACTTTAACTTGTGAAAGACATACATACAAGAGGGCCATACGTAGATAGCAACAATAAAAGCTAACAAAGCATACCATATCCATAGTGTTATAGCAATTTAAATATTAGGAGTCACTATACAAGAGTCCATCAGGAACCATGCAATTCTACACAGCAAAAACTAGAGGTCAATAAAGGATCAAAAACAAGATCTACAGGAAATCTAAAAAACATATAAAAGAAAGATACCTCTATTGTGATGAATTAGAACCATGAAAGAATGAAAGGGCTAACCATGAGGAATAAGGAGAATATCACGGAAAAAAGTAAACAGAAGTAAAGGACAAGAAGTTGGTCAGTATGTAAATTATAGAAAAGCCACTTGTCTTCTAAAAAGCAATGGTCAAATGTAATAATGTCAAAGTTGTAAATAATTTTGTCCTTAAATCTTTTAAGGTAACAATTAGCCTCTATAATAAAACTTCTGTAATGTAGTAACATACCTTATTTGGAAATATAATTCATTTAATTTTTAAAAAGGACCCTAATTAACCATAAATAAAACAAAATAACAAAAAAAGAAAGAGGAAAATGATCACCTACACTAATATGTATTGATTCGAGGTTCATGGTTTAATGAAGTAGGTCATTAGAGGATCAAGTGGGAGGGATGCATTTTAGTATGATAATTTTAATTTTTAGTGAGAAACTTGTGAGTGAATTAAGAAAAAATGATTATGAAGCTTATTAGAATTTTAGAGGAAGAAATAATTTATTTTTTCGAAACCTCAAAGTGACTATTTATTATATTTCATCCATAATCAATTCTATTAATCTAAGATTTATTTAAGTGTCATTGAGATAAGCCTTTTCAGTGATATCTCTTTATATTTCTATATTTTATTTCTATATACGTATGGACTTGTTAATTTATTTGGTGAACTACGAAAAACTAATGTAACCCATATTAGATTATTTATATTATGAACTAGAGCAACAAACCTATTTAAAGTAGCTCACTTTGTACAAAAAATCTCATATAGCCTATATTAGATTATATATTATAAACTAGAGCAATAAACCTATTAGACGTAGATCACTTCATACTAAACTTGCTTGAATCAATACCATTCTAATCTCGCAATCAATCTGATTCTCATCTAAAATTATTATTTTTACTTCTGTGTTTTTTATTTATCTATTAGGTGAATTTGGTTGGTTTAATCGAATTTACACTCACACTTGTAGTTTCAACAAAATAAAGATTATCCATTAATTTACCTAACCTACACTTTTGTTCTAATTTTACCTTGGATAATATCGATTAGAACTACTTTTTTTTCATAGAAATTTTGGTAATTGTTTAGTTTATTTTAAAATATAAAAATATTTATAGTCATTCTATGAACATCATTAAACAACTCATTGGCTCTTACAATACACATATAGACTTCAATCACTATAAGCATTAACAAATATAATGTAACCATATGAAAATAAGTATTAAAGAGATTTTTTTTTGGTAAAAATTCAAAACATCACTTCAAGATATAGTAACAAATTATTTTCAACTTTAATAATTATAAATATTGTTAATAATTTTAAATGCTAAATGTTATAATAATCCTCAATTTAAATAGATTTTTCATATTGTGTTAAATTCATATCAAGAAAAGAAATATTTTTAAATATAAGGAAAAATATTTTATTGAAGATCTAATTTCGTCTTTCATTTGATAAATTGAAAATTTATTAATTATTTCTCCAACTTGTTTAAAGATATGATCAAATACCAAAGTTACACATTTGAGTTTTCATTGTCCAAACTATTAAAAATAAAAAAAATTATGCTTTACTTTTTTTTAAGGTCATTATTATTTCCCTAATTATTTGAGGCTTTAAAACTAAGACCAAAATAGAAATGCCATAGGAAGGATAAATTGGAGGGACATTACTCATCTATCCTCTATTAATAAGGCAAAAGGATCAAATTAGATCCTAATTTTTTTATCAGAATTCAATTTAAACTAAAATATTTCAACATGTTAAAAAATTAATATTTTATAAGCATTTAATTTAAACCCCAATCTAAAAAATTATATAGCATTTTTTGTGGCCCCCTTACCTTATATGCCAAGTAGGACCGAAATAATTTAAAGATAATAAAATTTTCTGTCTTCTCTCTCTCTTTCTAATTTCTCTCTCCGTATTTATTGAAAGAGCTAGAACATACTTAGTATTTTGGGTTCAATAGCCATTCTTTGCTAGATCTTACAATTGGATCCACACTAATTACTATAAAAACATTTAAGTAGCGCAGTAGTCTCTGAATATCTCAATGCTAATGCAAATGCTATTTTCCCACCTCTGCCATACCGAACAAAAGCAATGTTTTCTAGGTTGGCTTCCACATTTTTCGGTATAACGGACTTTAGGCACCAGGATAACCAATTCACCACTTTTGTTGCATATTCCACTATAAGAAAATTACTGATGGAAATCATACCATCGCAAATTTGCAACGAAAAATCACATTCTGTCGCTAAAATTATCGTAATATATGGTAATTTATAACCGAAAAAATGTCCGTCGGTAGAGTCGGATGGGAAATTATCCTACTAATTTTGCGATGGAATATAGCTACATAATAGGAACCACCGTTGGTAAAAGAGACAGAAATAGTAGCTTCAAAATAATCATCATCATTTACCAAAGGAGGTGTATTCCATCAGTAAACTTGAAAGTTAAACGTCGTTGTTTGCTTCAACTGCAATGTTTTAACAAAACATAAACAAATCGGGGTGTATCGATGGGAGGTTTATTTAGTCGGTTATTCACCGAAGGAATTGTTATTCCGTTGGTAAATTTTAAATTAAAACAACACTGTTAGCTTCATCTACGACATTTTACTAAAATCGAAAATCACGTCGTTACGAAATGACATCGTTTTCGTTATAAATTTCCTACTGACCACGACCCCCCCCCCAGTCCTCGTTTCACCTGGTTTATTTTCTCTCTCACCGTGGGTTCCTTGTTGTGCCATGGGTTCCTTCTCACCGCCATAGGTTCCTTTTCATTCTGCATCTTCATTCCTTCTTCCTTCTCGCCGTCGGTTGCCTTTTACGTTTGCGATTCCCTTCTACCTTCTACATTTACGTCTGCATTTTCGGTAAGTGGGTTTTGTTTTGTACTTGTTTTTGTGTACTGGTTTCATAACTTTGAGCTGTGTTGGTGTGGATGTCTTACCTACGGCTGTGTGGAGTTTAATTAAGAAATGGAATTTGTGTGGATATCTTACGGCTGTATGGAATTTGCTTTGGACTTCATTATAGCTATCAAAATACTTTGAGTTCGTACATGAATATGTAGAATGACACTTGCATTTATTATTAAAATCCTAAACAAAAACTTTATACCAAGGACTATGTAGGGTTGGATTAATAAGGATTTTAATGGAACATTTTTCTGCGTTGAAGTTAGGAATGCTAACGTATATAATGAACAGACTTTGGTCCATATAATATTCTACAAAATTGGCTAGTTTTATTTTTTGTAGTTCATTATGAAAATGGTATAATCGAGAGTAAGAAAAGGGAATTCGCCTTGTATTCAGAAGTTTTGGTTGTTTTCTTATCCTAACATGGCTTTCAATCTGGTTAATGGTTGTCAACATTTTGGATAGCAAGATGATATACTTGGATGGGGATATCCAAGTGTTCGACAATATAGTTCACTTCTTTGAACTACCTGATGGGCATTTTTACCTGTGGTTGATTGTTTCTATAAGAAGACATAGAGCCACACTCCACAGTATGATATCGGCTACCATCAACAACTTCCTAATATAGTCAAGTGGCCTGTTGAATTAAGTCCTCCTCCTTCTCTATACTTCAATGTTGGAATGTTTGTGTTGGAGCCTAGTCTCGATACTTATAAATACCTCTTAAAGACTCTCAAGCTCACCCTTTTACACCCTTTTCAAGCTAAGTATGAAATTTTAGCTTCTTCCCTAGTTATTATAAGAGGGCAATAGTAGCTTAATGTAACCTTTGTCTCATATGTTGTAATTGCAGAGGAGGATAATATAAGCCAATTCCTCTAGTTTACCATCTTGTTTTGGCTATACTCTAGCATCACATTAAGAATGTGGAGCTTTACAAAGTGATTAGACCAAATGTTTTGTGAAGGATCTCATAATTTATTTTATGTAATTAAGCAAGAGAAAAGAAGTTAACACCCTAACAAGTTATGAGTTATTAAGTTAAAAGAGGACATAAGAATATGATAGCAACCAAAGCAAATCTGGACCACCTAATTAAGGTTAAAATTAACAAGCTTGGTTGGTTGCCCATGTCAGAAACAAAAAAGAGGTCTATTTTTTTTTCAATTAATCCAAATAGTCATTACAATAGGGAATCGCTTTTATACCATCATAATCGCAAATCCTAATCATGTTGAATTTACATAAATTACGCATCTTTATAACTATAAATGTAACTACTCATATGGTTAAACTATCCCCATCTTTTAATAATGCATGTGGCCAGTGGTTCAATAGGAAAAGGGAAAAAAAGAAAAGAGGGATTATCCTTTTATTTGTGCCAAGCTGAGATCTACCAAATATATTTTTTCTCTTTCCCATTTCCTTTTGTTGTTAATTTGAGGACAAATCAATCCATTAAAGAGCATATGCACGTGTGATGTCTATGAGAAACTGCAAATACACACAACATGAAGCTTTTTCCATCAATTATTAGCCCATGAGATTTGCATACTACAAGAAAATGATTAAATATCGACGAGAAATTACCTTCTTCATACTTGAAACCCATGCTAGCATGTTAAGTGATTTCTCCTGTCACTTTCTGTTCTCTCGGTGGTTGCTTTGCAATTGTGCTTGATGACCTAGATTACTAGTGATGGTGTTGACAGAAAAGCACAGGACCAATATGAAATATTTGACCAAATTTTGAGTTGGATTCGAATTTAAAATAAATGTCTCCAACATTAAATTTAGGATTATAAGAACATGACTCTTATCAAATCAAAATTTAACTTATTGGTTACCATCTTCCTTTCACATAGCAATAAATTGAAAAAGGAACCTTGACAACAACAACAACTTTGTTTTCTCTTGATACCCAAACTTGACACTTTTGTTCTCATTTTAGGGGTCTTGATCCTTTTTTTGCTTCACTTATCTGGGGTTCCTTTGTTTTTAGGTTTCATGGGTTGGTTAAGTTT
The DNA here is from genome assembly GCA_025531955.1 of Erythroxylum orinocense. Classification (NCBI taxonomy): domain Eukaryota; kingdom Viridiplantae; phylum Streptophyta; class Magnoliopsida; order Malpighiales; family Erythroxylaceae; genus Erythroxylum; species Erythroxylum orinocense. The sequence goes on from JANZLX010000002.1 coordinate 25,157,167, forward strand.
GCCTTGAAGAAGCTGAACTAGGTTTTGCTTGGTTGCAGGAACTCATTTGTTGGTAGTATTTCTATTTCTAAGGAGATTGAAGAGAAGCTTCAACAAGTATTCATTTTTGACATAAATTTCCTTTGCTTGTTGACAATGTCAACAATGATTTTCCACACATTATAATTGAATTTGTATTTGTTTCTATATTTTGCAGCATAGTCATTTTGCATCTTTTTGCTTCATTGAAAAGATAACTTACTTGATTAATTTAATGTTTTAAAAGGTAAATGACTAGATTTTCCTGCATGACATAACGACTTCTAATGCTATAACTAAGACTTCTGAACATGAATTTATATCAATTTGCGTATTGGTTTGAAATTCATTGTCTTCTTTGCTTTGTTTTAGTTATCTTCTTTGGTCGTCAACTCACTCTAGCTCCGTCATCTTCTTCCTTCACGTGCTTTAATGACTTCTTCCGCATGTCGGTTAAGGTAAGTGAGTTTTTTTATTTATTAGGTTTTTGTGTACTTGGTTTAATTTGGGTATTTGTATGTAGTTTGAACCTTTGAATTGAACTTCCAACATTTTTAATGTTAATGGCTTGCACCAACCGAAGCTTGTTTATGGTATAAACATCAGTTTATCGATGAATTAATATAGGATGGCTTTTACTTATAGTTCTAAATATCTAAATTTTGTCAATGGGTTATTTCATAGATGCTCTCTGAAATGATTAGGTTCTATTTAATTTTTATGTGCGAATCTTTACACGCATCTTTAATAATATAATAATAATTTTCTTCTAAACATATTAGATAATTTGTATATGTTACAATTATTTATTAATCAAAGTATTCATATTTTTATCTTTACTTATTATATTTGTTACTAATACATAATTAATCTACGTTAATTTTCAAATTTCTAGCATTAATTTTAAATTTCAATAACAATATCTAAGTCAATCAATAAACAACTTTTTATCTTAACCCATAACCTATAACCTAAAATTCAAAAATGAATTTCAGGTTGAAATATGCTACTAAAGAGACAACATGATATAATGCGACAATATCTAAATCAATCAATAAACAACTTTTTATCTTAACCCATAACCTATAACCTGAAATTCAAAAATGAATTTCAGGTTGAAATATGCTACTAAAGAGACAACGTGATATAATGCGATCCAGGTTTAGACAATGATTCGGAGGTACTTACTGTGAAGGTGAACCATCACACTCTACAACTGTAACTGAATCACCTTCTCCCCCTCCAGCTACTACAGTTGCAGCTGACGCATCACCTAATGTTCTTGATGCTACATCATCCACCACTCCTACATTATCCACTACCCCTATAGTGACAGAGATATCAGGGGTAAACGATGCAGATGAAAGAGACAGTCGCCAGCCTGGAGCTGAGGGACATGATGGAAGAACTTACATCACAATTGTCAATAATCTGTAAGTGAAATTACATGAAACACTATATGTTTATAATTAAGTTATAGGCTTAAATTTTTGCAATTGGTATAAAATTGTTTGTTTTTATATTAGGTTGATTCCATCTAGACTGTACTTTAAAAATATGACATCTAAATTTAAAGAGAAGATTGATCTTGAGAGTTGTGTATGGAAGAATATCTCTCATGCCACAATGGAATTTTACTTTCAAGAGTTTGAGGTACAACAATTTTTTTTTGCTTTTTTAATTGATTTGTATACATTAATTACATAAATATTATCACATTATAAGTATTTATTGATTTTTTTTCCTTTTATTTTAGAAAGAATTATTTTGGGATTCTAAAATTGACGCAGTCATACATAAAGTATGGGAGAGACAAGCACGTACACGTTATCGTGACTTTGTTGGTGCGATATACAAGGCTGGTGTACGATCACCTTATATATTTGAGCAAATATGGAGTCGTTAGCAACAATATTGGACATCACTTGGGGTAAGGTCCATTTTAGTGCATAACTCTACCAAAAGACGTAAAGGACCAGGGGGAGAGAGTCTTCTCGTACACACGGGAGGATTTATTACCCACCATGAGCATGTGGAGAGACTTGTAAGTATCTAAATTTTACACTTATATTCTAATTGTTTACTTTGCTGTAAGAATAACATTTTATTCTTTTGCAGGAAAAGTCTATGGGCATGAGGCCTATACCCTATCAGTTCTTTTTGCACACTCAGACTAAGAAACATAACGGTATAACATTCATCAACACCTAATGTAGAGAACTTAATGTATGTGAAATTTATGTTTTAATATTAATTATTAATAATTATCACTTACTAATATAAACATTGCCTTCTAATAAGACCAAATAGAAGAAAGTATTCAGCGACAGTCTCAGCACGAACAAACTATTGATGAGAATTAGGCATATCTTGATGCAGTGGTGGTAGGGACCATCATGGAAGGATATTCGGGTTCGGTTCATTTGCGAACATATGTTATTCACAATCCTTCACGTCCAATACAACAACATCTGGTAGACGGTCGACAACAAAAAAAAAGTCAATGAGTTTCGGTCCACAATGTAGATATTGATGGAGCACATAGTTCAATTGAGACATGAGGTAGATGAGTTGAAGAAGAGGGGTATCATCTCTAAGCATCAGCGGTCACTAGGAAAATAGTGTACTTGTAATCATTTGGTTTGAATTACAAAGACTTATTATGTACAATTTAATGTTTTAATTATCAATAAAGATAATTTTAACTTTATATCATTAATCAACTTTCTATTTAAACAAATTAAATATATAAACAAATCAAAATATTATACACAAATAATTCATAACTGTTAAAATTATGCATTAATCATAAGATCATGAAATAAAATTTAATGTCAAGATTTTTTTAAAAAAATTTAAAATTATTTACCGACTGAAAATACAAGTATGTCGATCTGAATGGTGGGAAATTAGAGGCATCACTACATAGAGATGAGGACATCATAAACCATAATCAATGTTCAATATGTTTTGTAAGCCATGTTAGCTCATAGCTAGTTTCTTGGCTAAGTTTTACAATTATCTGGAAATGATTGATGCACTGTAAAGGCCTTCAAGTTTAAATGTGTGTGCAGTCGTGCTCGCAAAGTTTAATTTGTGAATCTAATACCTAGGCATTACTTATAATCATGTCTCTGAAAGTTTTTTACGTAAAGTAGAGGATGTTCAGCCAGGCCAATGTCATAGACTACCGTGCATGACATTCCAACACCTATAATATTAAACTGAAAAACAAAAAGGATTAGCTAACTTTTGAAACACAAATAGTAAATGGCACAAACTCATATCATATGGAAGGCCTCTAGACTGAATATGAAGGACAAAAAGTAAACTAAACATGGAAGCAAATGAATTTGGAAGCTAGATGCTTTAGTAACACATGTTTTTTTAATAAATAAGGAAAGAGAAAATTTATTATCTTTAAATTATTTGAGTCTCACTTGCCCCATAAGATAGAGAGGCTCACATGAAAATGTTACATAATTTTTTTGTAATGATGCCGACAAAAAAAATAACCTAACATTTAAATTAAATGTTTATAAAAAATTTGAACGTGATAAAATATTTGAATTTTAATTAAAATTTAGAGTGAATGTTAATTAATGTTAAGAGCTAATTTAATTCGTTGATAAATGATAAGTGTCTTATATTCTGGAGATATTTGGTTCCGCTTCTTTTCGAGGTGGGCGATGGAAGAGCTCCATTCTCTGCGTTTAGCTGGTAGCTTGTGTGAATCGTGGGAGAACTCGCTACTATAATCAGTACACGGTAATGCTTCACATGATAGAACCATCACGAGGAGGTTAAGCACATTGACACCATTAGAGCGTACACATTTGGTTGTCACTACTTTGTAGAAGTTGACACAAATCTTGTCAGAACATATATCCCTTTCTTTATTTATTAACGTTTTCATTCATTAATAAGTCAATTGTTGAGAATATTCATGACTAGCCATTCACAGGATCTCAATTGTTTGTAATTAGGAATAATAGTTTGAAGGCTTCAATTTATTGTTAATAGTAAGATAATACGCGACTACTATGTTTGTTATGGAACAAAAAAAAAGTTAGTATCATTCTATAAATTTATATTAAATTATTATTAGATAAAACTAAAATAAGTTTTTGTTATATTAAATATTTTGTTTTTATTTTTGAACATTATAATAATTAATTAATTTAAGAATAAATTTAAATTTTAAAATAATTAAATCATATTTTAATATTAATAGCTTACAATATAATAAAAATAAAATAAATAACAGGATGATCAAATCAAACTAACCAAAATTTTGTTTTCAATTTTTTATTATAAAGTTTAACTAAATCAATTTTATTTTAAAAATAAAAAACTATAACCAATAATTGGAGGGAAAAATCCTTTATTTTTAGGTAATGCATTTTTGTTTTCCAACTCTATGCATTTTATGATTTTCCTTCTGCACTTTCCCGCGTTTTGGAAGCCTATCAGTGTCTTCAAGATGCTGCATTTTGATTGCTCATGTCCACCCTTTTGGTACATGACGTTTTGATGTTTAGTCCTGTAAGAAATATGACCTTATGTTGTGACCCAGATTTTCTATAAGCCCATATTAAATTTGGTTTAGGGTTTTCTTAGTTTAATAATATATTAAATCTTAATCGTTAATTTCGTACTTAATGGAGATACAAGATTTAATGTCAACAAAGAAGTGTATATAAACTAGTCCTCTCTCTACTCTAATGAAGTATAGAAAAAAAAAACAAATACAAAAAGAATGTGTGTATTGAGCTATCCATCAAGCTATTATACAGAAAGAAGGTTAAGAGAGAGAAACTAATTCGCAATTAGTAAAAGCTTTCTCTCCACATCATGACGAATTCTACTCAAGGTAAGTGATTTATTCGCTTCATCTATGTGATTATTATTATTTTCAAGATTTGAATGGGCATAAATGATTTGCATATGATTCATGATTAATGTATGATTTATGTTTGTAATGATTTACGTATAATTTTGCAAGAAAGAAGGACATTATCAGAAAGATTGTTTGAAACGTAAGGCCTGGTTTGAAAAGAAAGGTATACATTATATTTCTATATGCTTTGAATCAAACTTATATGAAGTTCCTTCTAATACTTGGGGGTTTGATTCTAGTGTTACTACTCATGTTTCCAATAATATGCATGGATTCCTTACAATCCAAACTATAAGCCCAACTAGCAACTTTTTGTTTATGGGGAACTGAATGAAGGCCCCAACTGAAGGTGTAGGGACTTACAGGTTGACATTAGATACTGGGCATCACTTGGATCTAATGAACACTCTTTATGTACCTTCAATTTCTAGAATTTTAATTTTTGTTTCTAGAGTTGATGCTAGTGGATATACCTTTAAGGGTGGAAATGATTGTTTCAATTTGTATAAGAATAATTCCTTTATTGGTTATGGAATGCTTATGGATGGTTTTTGTAAATTGAAACTTGATTTTTTTTCATGAATCCTTATTTATTGTTAATCATAATGATGAAATAAAATGTAGTTTCCCGAATGAACATTCTACTTGGGGTAAAAACGTTTGGATCATATCTCTAAAGAACGGTTAGAAAGATTAGTGAAGAATGAGATTCTACCAAATCTAGATTTTACTAATCTTGACTTATGGGTGGAATGCATTAAGGGCAAGCAAACCAAACATAACAAGAAAGGAGCCACGAGAAGCAGTCAGCTTCCTGAAATAATACACAACGAAATTTGTGGACCTTTTGACACTTCGTCCTTTAATGGAGAAAAACACTTCATCACCTTTATAGATTATTTTTCACAGTATGGATATATCTATTTGTTGCGTGAAAAATATCAAGCTATAAATACCTTTGAGGTGTTTGTAAAGGAGGTTGAAAGGTAATTAAAATTTTCTCTCTTTGTTTATTTTTCATTAAACTTGATGTATGAACTAGACTTGAGTATGCTATATACGTTTATGTTGTTCTAATTTTCATATTAGGATTTAATCTTGAGATATTTTTTGACTTTATCATTATTGATTTCAATACAATGTTATGGTGTTTTATAGGGGTGTTCAAGAAAACCCGTGAACCTGTGAACTAGACTTAAACCGCATGAACCGAACTAGTAAATAAGGTTAACCGAACTTGAGTTCAGGTTTTGTTCGAATCGAATATAAAAAATTAAGTTCATGGTTTAGGTTCAGGTTTCTAAATTGCGGTTCTAGGTTAACCGAACCTATCCCAGTTAACCGAACTGAACCTGATTTATAGGTTTAGGTTTAAACCTGAACCTGAAACATCCAAAAAAATCTATCATATATTTAGATATAATTTAAGAGGACATTAATAATAATAAATTCACTAATATTTGTTATATTAATTCTCGAGTGAAAAAAAGAAGAAAAGGAAAAAAAACTACTTTAGTTCTATGTTATTAAACGTTAATCTTGAACATTGCTATTATAACTAACAACTAATGCATAACACTCAATACTTCTAATTCAAATAGTAATTAATATGTGTTAAAGTTATTGATCGAAGTATTAAACTATTAATAGAAAAAATTTATTGACTAAAATAATATAATCATTTAGAGATTAATTAAAGAAATTA
>JANZLX010000002.1:25203571-25215309 GCA_025531955.1 Erythroxylum orinocense
GGTTTGTCCCGGTTAGGTTTTCCGACCTCTGCGTGGATACCGTTAGAGACGGTCTACTTTGGTCGTTATGGTTTGACATAGTTATATAGACACATCGATCCTGGGTTTCGGGAAGGTCCCGGGACAAAAAAAATTTTGTTTTCCGCACTGGGTACATGTGATGTACACATCGGGATTTTCCTACAACCTGTCCCTTCCCTCTCATTCCTTAAACCCAATTCTTACATTTTTCTTTCGATTTGTTGTCTCCCAAGTAATTAATATTATCTATTTCATTTGCTTACATATGATTCAATTTGTGTTTTGCATGATTTAGGTAATTTTTGCCTGAGAATGCCAGAGTTAGGATTTAAGGATTTAATGAATTTTTTGGTGATTTTATACTTAATTGTGGTTTAATAGTTGAATTTAATCCATACAAAATTGATTTTATGATTCAATTTGTTAAATTACATGTGAATTGGCTTAAATTTTAAATTCAATTGCAAGTTATGTGATTTTTGCTCACTAATTATTCAATTGTGATATCTTTACGTAAAATTAGGTTAATTAGTTATTTTTTGGCGTTAATTGATATTAGGTTTATGCTTAATTGCATATCAATTTTGATTTTTGCATGAATTTAATGTTTAATTTCCTCATTTTTATGTAATTGTGAAATTAGAGTTTTTAATTTTAAAATTAGGGCTAAATGTGTAATTAAACAATTAGATTATTATAATTTTATCATATTTTTTATTTTTTCGTGGAGAAAGGTGGCTCTGATGGGGATCAACCTCACGCGACCAAATCTGGATGATGAAAGGGATGTTCCATATAAGCTATTCAGAGTTTTCCATTATGGTGAGTCTTTACGACCAAGAGTACATAGGGATATTAAAGTATATTGCACTACAAATAGACTTTCTGTATGGATTGTCTTCTTTGCACTTCTGGCACATGATTAGCATAAAGGAAGATTATGACATAAGTAAATCCAAGACATCAGATATGTTAATAGAATTCTGAGTCACATATTGAGTGGTCAAGGTGATAGTTGGGGGTCATCAAGAACATAGACATGTATTACTTGTGGAGTATGAGCGAGAGCACACCAATTCACTTAGTGCATGCACTTAGCTAGTTCATCAAGCATCATAGTGAAGAAATAAAGGTCAACACAATCTATTTCAGGCTATATATGACCAAGCTTGCATGATGGATAAGGATAGTTGATCGACTACAACTGATGTCACAAATGGGTACCATAGTAGTGCCCTCGTAGTGATGCATCACATTCATATGATTCTTCGACGTCAAAGACCGACATGTGACATATATATACTTATTAGGAAGCCTAATGAGCCAGCAGTGGAGGGTGGAGATAGAGTAGAGCAACATACCATGCAGCAGCCACTATAACCACAGTCATCACCACCTGAGACTGGAGGTGCAGTACTAATGGGGAAGAGTTTGAGTGCCCCCAGGGCTAGGATACCACATCCGACTCAGTTAAAGATTGCACTTTTAGAAAGATGGGCAGCTTGGCTTTTGGTACTAAAAAAAATTCTCCAATGAAGGCAGGTGGAGCTTCTGGAGTGTGTAGGATGGCTCAAGACTTTGGTTGAGTAGTTAGGAAGACTCAAGACTCTAGCTAGATGGATAAGAGAGCTGATGTTATTGTTCGAAAACCATTAGGGCATTGATTTCTAGCCTCCACCTTCTAGCGAGGGTACTACCTTAATAACTCCACCCAATCAGGGTCATCAAAGCAAAGACCCTCATTCATTAGACCAACTGGGATCACATCATAAAGGAGATGCCTAAATTTTGTATCTTCTTTCTTTCTTTTTCTTTATTAATTTTTTTATATTTCTTGTTTTCTTTCCGTTGTTATTTTGTTTTTATTTAAGCTTATTGTTAATGATATGTACTGAATTTTTAATTATTTATTTTATTTTATATTTTTATCCCTTTTTCTTTATATCTTTCAAGGATGTTAGCCTAATATTAGATGGATAGTTTCAAAACCAAAATCAGAAAGTAATATTACTCATGAAAGTACCAACTTAACCTTTTTACTTATAATATATGCTTATATTGCGTGCATTGAGGACAATGTACAATTTTAAGTATGGAAAGGGTTTAAAGACCTTAATGATTTTCTTAAGATTATTATAATCTTTTTTATTAAATTTATGAACTGATATCTTGAATTAGTTGAAATCTATCCATAAATACTTGAAATCATTATTGAATATTGATTTAAATTAGTATACAAAAGGATGATAGTTAGAATAAAATTGCTTTTATAAGTCATCTTTAATAGTCATTGAAAGAACCAAAATGAATGAAATTGCATATGATTTACACATATATGACCATTTCTTTTATACGCACTTGAGCCTAAGAGTAAAATTTTCAAAAAAAAATTAACTTTTTTTAATTCTTTCATGTGTATTATCATGCATAGTTGAATAATTCTATAACTTGCTTTTATTATACATTTTGAGATCATATTTTTTTAAAATTTGAAGCATTGAAATGATAAAGGAACTCAAATTCAACAACTTGTTTAAGCCTATTTCCTTGATAAATACCTTACTTTAATTTATCCTTTAGGAGTAACCAAGTTTAAGCCTTAACCTTTTTCATTGATTATAACCCATTAATAACCACAATCCTTTTTTCTTTGAAAGCCTTTTTATTAATTTGAACCCTCAAGGTTATTTACATTATGTTATTGTATGAAACTTGAAATTTGAAAGGTACAATATTTCTTTAATTGTGGTACATGATAATTGAAATTATTTTCATTGATTTAAAAAAAGAGCATAGAAAATAAAAGAAAAAAAAACAGTTCCAATGGATTCACAATGAATGGACCTGTGTATATTGTGAACAAGTTTCAAGTAATGCTCTCTTTAGTAAAGCTCCGTCAAATAAACCTTTTTTATTATCCCAATCATACCTTACTTAAACCTTATTGTAACCTATAATGACCTTTTGATTTTTTTTTTTTAGTTTACATACAAGTGGTGGAGATGTGATGAAATTGCAAACCTATGGTAAGACTTCTACTATGCATTTAATGAGGGTTTATTACTTTTCACCCTAAAAACTTGAGTGCATTAAGTGAAATCTTGTTGAGGGTGTAAAGATTTATGCTTTTGATTTTAATAAGATTATTGTTGTAATTATTATTAATATTGACTTATGAAGTTAGTTTTAAAATAACTTGACTCTAATTGTATGTTAATTTGACTAATATGACTTGACGATTTAGACTATGAATGGACATGTTAAGATTAATAAATGGTAGATATTGTAAAGTTAATAATTTTGATTCAAATGCTTAAGAGTGAGGATGCTTGATAGATGCTAATTTGACCACTATTATATAACTATATTTGATCTATTTGGCATTAAACAAAGTTTTAAAGCAAATTAGAGATACACAGTTGTGTGTGTACCTATGTAAATCTCAGTGCCTATGTAAAATCACAAATTCTGGAGTTTTTGAATATACATTGTCTCTCACACACTTGTGTAGTAGACTGTGTATGTCCTAGATACTATAAATTTTAATATAAAATGACATAAATATAGGCAAATTTAGTGGAGCTAAATTTAGTAGCAGACTTAAGACATGAAACATTCAAAGAGGTGAAGATTTTGAACCAAAGATGAGGAAAATACGAAGTTGAAATCAAAAGAGATCTGATAGAAGGCTACATCTAATATAAACTTATAAGAAGTTTCAATAGAATAGAAAGGGAGATTTAGAATTATGAACTCTTCGTTTTCTATTAGGTTTTTTGCATGTTTATGTTTGATTTCATTTTCTGTTATAAGTAACTAAACGCTTTTTAATGTCTAAGAGTGATGAACCCTAGTTTGTGATATAATATATGTTAATATTTTATTCAATGCAATTATTTTGATTGATTTATAGTGATTTAATTATGTGTTATATGTTTATTCTAATATATCTGGAATACTAGTGCATGATTTGATTTCATATACTTGAGATTAAGAAATCCTTTGTATGAATAGACCTACCATAATTGAAAGGAATTGATTGCAAACCTAGAGATAGGTCAACATAAATCCTCTAAATTAGGGTTAAACTTAATAACAAAATTCATAAATTGATAACACAATCATAGGAACTTTAACTAGAAAGATTTCAGTTAATCAACTTATGGATTAATTGTTAATAGTATTGAGAGAGTTATTAACATAAGATAGGAATTTTCATAGTCCAATCACCAACAAAACAATTGCATAATAAAAGATTAATTATTTAATGTTTTTAGAGGGATTCATCACTTAGGCACTAGTCTTTTATATTGATTTTTTCAAGTAATTTCCTTAATCTTCTATGTTCGTTATTGTTTCCAATTTTGTATTTGTTTAATTTTATTTTTAATTAAAAGCCAAACATCAATTAATAGGCTAGATAACAGGAGAAAGATACATACTAGTAATTACTGTTTTTGTGAGATCGACTCATACTTACCTATGTTAGCTACAGGTATGCCACACACTTGTAGTTAATTAAATATTGATATACAAAAATATCAATCAATTATAGACATAGTCATATCATTCTCAAGATTGTTCATTCAAGTTTAAAATAAACTACTCAATAGTGTCAATATCCATGAACTTATTATAGTTTAATTACAAAGTAATGTAAGCATTAAACAAATAACCTTAATTTCATTATTTTTTATTATTTATTTTATTGGAATTGTAACTTACTAAGATAAATGCTATTGATTTGGTTTACATAAAAGGTGTTGCCTATGTAACTATGGCTCAAAATTAATCCCTTTCCTACATATAAAATTGTAGTTTACTATGAAATTATAGTTTATCCTCAATAAACACATATGTAGCATATGAAATAAAACAGTCGTATGAGAAAAGTGGAGAAATTGAAGAAAAATTAAAGAAATAGAAAGTTTTATATGCCAATTCGTGGATGTTAGGATAATTTTTTGTAAGAATCATAAAAAAGAGTACAATGTATAGAAACACAACAAAGAACATATAAAAACACAAAATATATAAGGAACAAAATAAAACGAAGGTACTAAACAAAAAATGAAATAAAATAATAATTAAGCAAGTTAGAAGTATAGGGAAAGAAAAAGAAAACAAAGAAAATAAATAGTAGATCAAATATCCATCATGCCATTGTAATTATTGTCATCATCCTACTTTACTAAAAGTGAAGATAGTGGAAACAACCTAAAAATCCAACATGTTTGAAATAAGAACACATGCTCTCTTCCAACTAATTCATCTTTAAACCTTGTACGGTAAGAACTTCACAATGCTACTACTACATCTAGATGGGTATGATTTTATATTGATACAACAGATGAATCATCCTATTAAGTATTTCTATTATGAAATGTTAATGTGTTAGCTTAACATCCTTTGTCTTTGATGCCCTTACCTTCGGTTGTGTTATAGCTAGTGGTGGTTATGCCTCTCCTCAATCCAGATCCTCTACCTTCACCCTTTGAGCATCTCTTCTGAATTCACCACCCTTAATACTAACTAAATCATAAGCTCCTTTGCCCTCTATACTATTGATATATGTAATATATATTTCATTTAACTTTTTTATGTTTTTTAATCTAAATTATCTTGATTTTATCAATTTTATGCAATCCTTTATGTAATCTTAGTTTACTTAAGGATATTATTAGTCAAGGATCAAAGGGTTTTACAAGGGAAAATAAAAAAGAAAACTCATCATTGACTTAACACAGTCTAATAAATAACCCCTTTGTCTCCTCTCTTTCTCTCTATCTTCCTATCTTTATCTTTATCCCTTTACTTATGTCTTTCTAGCTCACTATCTTGCTCTCTTTATCTCATTTTTATGCTATTAGTTATTTAAAATTTATGCAAGTAGTCTAGTTAGGAATGCCAAATATGTCTTATAGGTGAGACAATTAATTTAGTGGAGAGAGGCAACTTATTTTGAACACAAAAATCTAAAAGTTATGCAATTGGTCTAGTTAGATAAGGCAATCATACCTTCAAGATGAGATAAATATCTTATTGGAGTGAATAATTTCACCTATAACATAGGCCAAAGAGTGATAAAATTAGTCTTACTACATGACGCAATTTTGACTTCGATGTAAGGCAACCTTCCTTGCCAAGTAAGGCAACTTATTTAAAGAAAAGATGGTAGATGGATATTTGGCTATATTTTGCCACCCTCATTTGGTGTATTTTGCTTGATATTTTATACTTTTATCATATTTTTGGCACTTAATTTTTTCCAAGAGTTTATACAGATGAAAATTGTCTTCATGGAGTTAAGAATTCGAACGAAAACATAACATAAAATGTAGAATTGATAAATCTGAACGAATGCACAACTGTGCATCTGCCCGTGCACTTCTTCGAGGTCATGCACTTTTGCAATATCCAAAGAATTTTGATTATGCACAGTTTGATGCATGGTCCTACAAGAGACTGTGTTTCTCCCCAAAACCCTAAATTTTATATAAAGAGACATTTTAGGAGGTAAAAGAGGATGCAGTCGATAGAAGTTGGAGAGTAGACCTTTGGAGGTGATTCCAAATATGGAGTTCATCTAAAAGGAACGATTTAGGTCTATAGAAGTATAAAAGACAAAGAAATCAGTGATAAATCCATCGGAATATAAGATCATAACTTTACATCGCAATAATACTTGATATAAGACAATCAGGGAGATTTAGAATAATGATGAACCTATTATTTTCTATTTGTTTTTTCTTTCAATATATGTTTGATTTAGTGTTTGATTATATGTAACTAAACGTCTAGTAAGTATTTAGGTTAGATGAACCCTATTTCTATACCTTAACATGTTTTGATTTTTCCATTAATGCAATTGATTAATTGATTTATTACGATCTAATAACTTGTTTTTATATTTGTTCTAATGTTCTTAAATATTAGACCATAATCTGATTTCATATATAGTGATTCAGAAAACATAGATTTGAATAAATCCATTGTAATTGGAAAGAGTTAACTGCAACCCTAGAGATAAGATGACATAAAATCTTTTGGATTAGAGTCAAACCTAATAGAGAATTCATAAAATGGTAATGCAATCCTATAAGATTTAACTTGAGTAATTCGGTTAAAAATCTTATGATTAGTTGTTAGTAGACTCAAGGTCAGCTACTAGCATACCATATGAGTCTCCACGGTCCAATTAATTAACAACACAATTGTGTGACAAAAGATCAGTCAATTAAAGGTTTTGGGGGATTCGAAGGCTAGAAACTATTTAATTGATTTCGGTAATTAATTTAGTGATTCATTAATTCTTTGCTTTAATTGTGCTACTTGTTTATTTTATATGCTTAACTTTAGTTTCTTTAACCTAACCATAATCAATCCTTAGGCTAGATAATAGGGGAAGCATAATTACAAGTATTCATCATCTTCATGGGATCGACTTGTACTTTTCGATACTAGCTACAACTATGTCATGCACTTGCAATTATTATAATATTGACTAACTCACGAAATAGGTAAATTAAGTTTTTGGCATCGTTGCTGGAGACTTTGATATTAGGAAAACCTAAATGCTATTACTTTAGCTATTTTTCATTTTATTTTTTAATCTTTGTTTTTATTTTATTTTATTATATCTTGTTGTATTTATGGATTATTAACTTAATTTTCTTTTGAATTTCTCTATTTGATCTTCAGTTGTGGTTTATTGTAGGAATTACGATTCAATGTCATAACCACAGCTCGCAATGGAAAGATGGAGTGGACAGTATTTTATGGGAGCCAGAATATGTCTTTGCAAACTATGACATTACTATATGGGAGAGTCAGGTGTTCTCACATGTTTTCGGAAGCTCAACTGATATTCAGACTGTGTATTGACATTGATGGGAGTTATCAGTACAATTATTAATATACAATCGTCCTCAAGGTGTGCTATATGAGAATAACTACAATCCAGAGTGGACCAATTCTTATACTTATGGATGACAAGATTATGCTCTAGTTATATATTTATGGCAGCAAACAACTCCAGTTAATGAGCCACCTATGTAAGATAAATTATTGGAAACCCTTACTGAAATGAAAGCTGATCGACTCACATTTGATAGTAAAGAAAAGACAAAGGTAGGTTTCATAAATGGAGGGATATTTCAAAAAGAGCTTCTGGAAGATTTTGTTTTAACAAATTGATGAATGAAATGCCTTGCTTAGAGAGTAGCTAGTCAATGTGAATTCGATAGGAGATTTCCTTCAGTTGCATATGATGCATATAATCTGAGCTTCCACCCGATTCAGAGTGAAGAAGAGCCAACGATTGATTTAATAAATAAACTCATATTTGAAGAAGGTGATGAGGTAATTACTACTCTGAAAGATATAATGATTGAGTCTATTCAAAAATCCAACATGAGGCATCAAGAACAGAGGCTCATATATAGAATAAGGTGAATCAAATTAATTAGTTGGCGAAGATATTATCTAATGAACAACTAGGGAGTTTGCCTAGTCTTAATGAAATAGATCCTAACAAATTTAGAATGGCAATCACCCTTAGTAATGAAGAAGAGCTTTTGGAAGAAGTCTCCATCTACGAAGGAAAAGTAGAGGAGCGACATAAGTAATTGAATAAGATGAGCCAGAAAGCTCTATCCATGAAGAAGAAGAAGAGCGGATAGAGGTGGTTGAGGAAGAATTGATGAAGGAACCAAGTAAGGAAACTACTGATGAGGTGTTGGTAGTGATCTTAAGTACGAAGGGTTCTTACTTCCTTGAAGACAAGCTAATCAAGTCAGCTAATGATACATGGAGTTTCATTATCCCTTATTTTATTAACAATTTTTCATTAAAAAGGGCATTATTACTAGAAATTGGATTTATTAATTTGATAAATTATGTCCTTATTATTATTATCTTGCAACAGGTAGCTTATTTACAGGTTATGAAACCACTTTGTGGAAAAAAGCATGAAAGCAAGATACTGATTATTGATCCAGGATGAAGTTCAGCATAAAGGTTACGTTGAACTATCGACTTTAAAGAAGTGCTGCATAAGAGGCAACCTAGGAGTTAGTTTTAATTTTATTTCAAATTTTATATTATCTTTTGTTTGCTTTCGTTTTAGTATAGGATTTATTTTTGTTATATTTCTTTTGTTTCTTCTTATCCTTTTCTTTTATATTTTGCAAGGATCTTAGTTTCATATTGGATGGAACAAAATCAGAGAAATCATCATAGTCGGAAAAATACCACTAAACCCTCTCAATTTTTCATAAATGCTTATATTGTGTACATTGGGGACAATGTTAAACTATAAGTGTGGGGAAGAGTTTAATGAATTCTATTTACTTCTTTAAGCTTATTGTAATCCTAATTATAAATTTAATTAACTAACATCTTGAATTGGTTGAATCTGTCTATGAATGTTATATGTCCTTGTTAAACATTGATTTGAATTGGTGTCTAAAAAGACGATGGTTAGAATAAAATTAGTTTTCTAAGTTATATTTTTCGTAATCATTTAAATATTCAAGTTGAATAAAATTTCATATTATTTATGCACAAATATACCTAATTTTTTTTGTGAGCTTTTAAGTCCAAACAGCAAATTTCATGAAAATTTTAAAGCTCTTTTTGTTCTTTCATGTGTGTGATATCGTGTGTAGTAGAATGATTCTAAAACTTACTTTTATTATGCATATCATGACCATATTTGCTAAATTAGAAGCATTAATGTGATAAAAGGAACTTAGAATCAACAACTTGTTTTAGCTTATTTCTTTTAAAATTACCACAGCTTTAAATTTACCTTTAGGAATAACCAAGTTAAGCCTTAGTTTTTTCATTGATTAAACCCAAATTATAAATCTTTATCTTATTCTTCTTTGAAGACCTTTTTATTATTTTGAACCTTGAAGTTTATTTACATTATTTACTTGTTAAGACTTGAAATTTGTGAAAGGTCTGATATTTCTTGAATTGTGGTACTAATTGAAATATTAAAAAAAAAGAAGAAAAGAACATAAAAGGAACGAAAAATAAAAAGTTTACGGTATTAATAAAATTGCATTAAAAGACCTATGCATGCTTGTAAATAAGTCTTGAAATATATTGCGTAGTACATTCCCATTAATTTAACCTTTTTATTAACCCAATCATACCTTACCTAAACCTTATTACAACCTTATAAGACCTTTTGATTTTTGTTTCTAGTTTGTATATAAATGGTAGAGATGTCATTTTATTGCAAGCCTATAGTAAGAGTTCTGGTATGCATTGATTGAGAGTTTTGATACTTTTCACCCAAAACACTTGAATGCATTGATGTGATTGTTGGTGTGATTACTACTAATATTGCTTAGAATGTTAATTTTAGGACAACTTAACTCTAATTGTATGTCAGTTTGATTCAAGAGGATATAATGATGTATAGTATGAATGAATAGATTGAGATTGATGATGGATTGATGTTGTAAATGTTATAATTTTGATTATGGTTTGCTTAAAAACAAGCAAAAACTTAAGTGTAGGGATGTTTGATAGATGGATATTTGCCTATATTTTACCACCCATATTTGATGTATTTTGCTTGATATTTTATACTTTTATTGTATATTTGGTACTTAATTTTCTCTAAGTGTTTATATAGATGATAATTGCCTTCATGTACTTAAAGGAGAAGAATTCAGATGAAAACAGGGTTAAAACAAAGAATCGAAAAATTTGAAGGGATACACAACTGTGTATCTGCCCATGTACCTCTTCGAGGCCATGCACTTTCACAATATTTGGATAATTTTGATTGTGCACAGTCTGATGCACGACCGTGCATCTCCCCAAAACCCTAAGTTTTATATAAAGAGATGTTTTGGGAGGTAAAAGAGGAGGCAGTTGGTAGGAGTCAAAAAGTAGACTCTTGGAGGTGATTCCATAGATGGAGTTCATCCAGAAGGGACGATTTTGGTTTGCTAGGAAGTGGAAAACATGAAGAAATCATCAATAGATCCATTAGAAAACAAGATCATACCTTTACTTCATAATAATACTCGATAAAATATAATATGGGAGATTTAGAATTATGAACTCGTTGTTCTCTATTTGTTTTTCTTTCAATGTATGCTTGATTTTGTGTTTGATTATTTGTAATTAAACATGCAGCTAGTATTTAGGTGAGATGAACCTTATTTTGATGCCTTAACATATGTTGATTTTTCTATTAATGCAATTGATTGATTGATTTGTTTCGATCCAATTACTTGTTTTATTTACGTTATAATGTTTTGAAATATTAGACCATAATATGATTTCATACGTAGCAACTGAGATATCCTAGGTTTGAATAAATAATTGAAAAAGGTTGATTGCAAGCTTAGAGATAGGATGACATAAACCTTCTTTATTAGAGTTAAACCTAGTAGAGAGATTCATAAAACTGTAATGCAATCCTATAAAATTTAACTTGAGTGATTCAATTAGAAACGTTATGATTAGTCTTTAGTAGATGCAAGAACAGTTACTAGCCTATCATAGGAGTCTTCACGATCCAATTTATCAACAACACAATTGCATATAAGGGTTTAGGGGGATTTGAAGCCTAGATACTAACTAATTGATTTCGATGATTAATTCAGTGATTCATGTTGGACCAATGGTGGTTGACAAATTAAATCCCTTTATGTTTTGATAATAATAAAATATCCAGAATTCGTTAAGAA
>JANZLX010000002.1:25328708-25339240 GCA_025531955.1 Erythroxylum orinocense
ATGTAGGAGAGCTTTACATCGCTATATATAAGGAAATAAGGCAAACGAAAAATGACTGATGGAGAACCACAAAATTCGGTTTCTCACTAGCCATTAAGTCACCACAAAAAAACATTAATAAGGAAATAAATAAACATAACTCAAGATAATAAAAGGTCTGATCATAAAGGAATGACACAACATAAAGAAGGAGAATTAGAGTCTTTTTAAGTCTAACACAAGTAAAATTGTACAGAACACATTGAACTTGTTGACCAGGACACTTGATGCAATATGAGCTTTAAAAATAAGTGCTTTGTGAATTCCAAATGGCCTTAACAAAATTGTAGTTTTAAGACCAAGTTAGGTTCCTCTTCAAATTCTTCTTTACCATCTGGATCATCATCATTTTCATTTAGACTAATCAGATAAAGGCCCACCTTTATAACCTCATGTATGACTTGGTTTCATGGTCCTCCATCAATTAGTTTCTATTAGATTGAAATTAAATAATTAAAAAAGTAGTTTATAAAATTAGAGTTAATTAGTTTCTATTAGATTGAAATTAATTAGTTAGACTCCAAAAAATTAAGAAAAGTATTTTCTTAAATGATTAAGAAAGGTATTTCTTAACTAAATTTATTTATTTCAATTTGATTGAGATAAATTAAATATATGACTTCATTTATTTAGGAAATTATTATTCAATTTATTTAGAAATTGTTTCTTTATTTATGAATAATAACTTTTTTGATTTTTTAGAAAAGTATTTTTCTTATTTAAATTTTCAAATTTGTTTTTATTTATTAATTAAGAAAAATGAGCTTTCTTCAATATTTTTTAAAATAGTTTTCTAAATTATTAAAGAAATATTTTCTAATTAATTAAGAAATCAATCTCTAAATAAATAATATAAAAGACTTTCTTAATTAAATATGAAACATGTTTTATTTAATTTTGAAAGTAGTTTTCTTTTAATATTAGAAAATACTTTTATACTTAAGGAAAAAATATTTTCTAATAAGATTAGAAATAGTTTTCTAATTAGATTAGAAAGTGTTACTTTATAATTTTGAACAAGGAGTTATTGTAAATTATAATAAGTTGAATAATTTGTTGAAAATTATTTTGAATTAAATTTTATTAAAGGTGGTAAGATAAATTGGAAATAGTTTCCAAATGGATTTGAAAATTGTTTTCAAATCAAATTAAATTTCTGTTTGGAATAGGAATGTAATATAATATAGGAATAAATGGATTTAATATAATTTAATTTTTCCAAAGAGTTGAAAATATTATTTTAGATTATGACGATCAATAACTTAAATCAAACAAAGCTTGATGTTTTATGCATATAATTTAATTATGAGTGTCTAAGTTGCATATTTTATTTATATGGTTGATATATATACATATATGTATATATACATGTTAAATTGTATGTTTTATACGTGTGATATTTTACATGCAATTTTATGTTTGATGAGACAAACAAAATTAAATCTCTCGTTAAAATATAAGGTACACGTTGAGAGTGTAATTGTTGCCTTCCATTGTTATAAGAATAAACCAAAGACCTATTTATTATAAGCTCATTGAGCAAACGCAAAGTAGTTTTATCCCAAACATCTTTAGTCTTATGACAGTAGGTTCTACTTAACCAAATCTGTGTGATTTCGATAAGCAAACTCATGATCACATGAATTTAAAGGTAGGGTTAGGAATAACATATGAGATATGTTTTAGCAAGAGTTGTCACTGAATGGATCTAGGAGTCATATGAGATGTGATTGATAAATTTGTTATCTACGTAATTTAAGTTTAGTTGGCTTGTTGAGCAAACTCAAGATCAATTATATTTGAATGGGATCCTAGCCCTATAGAAATATTAGAGTAATCTTTCTGAATAGTAGTAAGGGTTATTATTTCGAATAAAATAGTGGGAGTAATCAAATGCATGGTTAAAGTCTCAATCTCATTTAGTAGTCATGGGATATAATTGATTACTTGCTTTCCTACATTTATTTTTTCTGAGTGGAATTTACGTTGTTTAGAGTAGTTGATACTAAGAGTTAATGAACCAAATTTCTTGGACATAGATTATGTTTAAGAATAGTTTGTAAAGTTAGATATAAAATTCTATGCTTATTATGCAATTTTGCTATAATCCTATTGAGGATTCGATGACAAAGTTTTAGATATATGTAAAATCATATAGATGACAAAATATATTGACGTTTTAAGTTGACTAATGTCTCATAAACTTTGAGGACAACATATAGGATACATGCCAACACCAAGACAACAAGATGCAAGAGGTTGTATGGAGTAGAGCTGAAAGGTATAGTACCTTGATGGAATTGTTTCACTTAATTTAACCGACTAAGACCATAAATATGGACATCAGTTAAAGGCTTTGTCATAGTATGATACTAGTTGTCATAAGAAGAAAATGATTGTATGAATTTTCTTACCTATACGTGATATGATAGAGATCATATATATTTCTAGTTCATGCTTATGAGTATTTGATATTGAATTTAGATTCAAATTTACTATAATATTCAAAGCATCATAAGAAATAGATTGTTAAGTATAAGTAGTTGGTCTAATTTTATATAAATAGTTTGTATATGTTGGATCAAAGGGGACTTATGTTTAACATAAATGAAAAGAATAAAAAGTTAGATAACTCAGAATATCCTTTTATGCCATGTTGGTTAAATTGACATAACGAGAATCATAAAGTTACATACAAGGATATGTGTATCCTTTTAATTACGAATTGTATGAAACTTGTCAAGTTGAAGAATAACTAAATCAGCTTTTGGTTAAAGGATGATGATGGCATTGAATTGTTAAATCTTATACATGTGATGTATTGAATAGGTAATAATTCATAAAAGTATAATACATATATTTCATTATATTACTAATGGCTTTATATGATATAGTCATATGTATTAAATGAAATGTTAATTTAAAATTTTGAAAAAGTTTAAATTGTTTAAATCTAAGTATAAATTAAGCATTGAGAATGTTGAAACACTTCGATGAGATTGTTGTGATAAGTTTTCATTTTTCAGTTATTTATAAGGAATGAGGTTCTTTGGGGAATACCTTCGCAAATAAATTCATAATAGCATGTATTCATATACGGAGTAAAATACAATATAAGATAATGTATGATGTAATAGGCGATACCTAGTACAATGACTTACCTTCTATCGTTCCAATTGAATCAATTAATAAGATTTCATATTAAATATGTAATGCAAAGTCTTAGAAAGAGTCAAAGTTATTGATTTAAGGATGTACATTTAGTTGAAGCATACATTATCCATTATGTTTAAAACTAAATTAGATAATAAAAGGTTATGAGATATCTAAAAGGTTGGATATAATCTTACATATATATTGAGAAAATTGTTTTTTTTTTCAATGTATACTTATTGGAGAATGGTTCTCAAGATAAGTACTGGGAGTAAGATAAAATTTGAAAAGTTCAAATCTCAAGGCAATACGTCCAATTAGAACTATTTCCTTTATTGATATAATTGATGTATAGTTGAAAGGCCACGAGACATTGAAAGATTTACTTTCATTATGAATTCAAAGAGTTTATTTGGATATGATTGTGAATTAATCACGTATATAAGAAGGTTGGTAAGAGTATAGTTGTCCTCTTTAACAAGAGTATGTAGAGACATATTGCTTATAGAGAACAACAGTTTTAACTTTGAATTGTTGAAAACGTAATTGTCCAACAACCACTCTTAATGGATATGAAAAAGGTACTAAACTTAGATCTATAGAGATAGTTTGGAAGTTGTTCACCTATTCCAAGTCTAAGAACATAGATAATGTACTAAAGATGTTTAGTATCTGAGATATTAAACATTTGTGAAGTATTAAAGATATTCATTATTCTATGTAAAAGTTGATATTTGCGTTCAAGTAAATAAGGATATTTAATTTAAAAGTAAAAGAGTTGATATTTGAGTTCAAGGAGATAAGGATATTTACTTTAAAAGTAAACCTAGTTATGGTCTATTTTATTTAACAACCATATCATACAAGATTGGAAAGGTTGCACTATAACAATGGTTGCTAATTGAGCTATAATACATTTTTCATTTAGTGGAAATGATTAATTGGATCTATAAGTTCTTTAGTAAATTTGATATAGTTCCTTGTATTGTTCAGGACAATAATGTACTTACTGTGGAATATTAGAGCCATTAGGTATGTCAAAGGAGATAAGGTCTCATTAAAGATCCAATGATGTATTTAAGAAAATTTTGTTAATTATGATGATAATTAAGAAGAAAGTTGTAAGATT
Organism: Erythroxylum orinocense; assembly: GCA_025531955.1. Classification (NCBI taxonomy): domain Eukaryota; kingdom Viridiplantae; phylum Streptophyta; class Magnoliopsida; order Malpighiales; family Erythroxylaceae; genus Erythroxylum; species Erythroxylum orinocense. The sequence continues at coordinate 25,333,030 of JANZLX010000002.1, forward strand.
TAAGCATGTAATCACTATAGAAAATCTTGGAGAATTCTCTCATTAAGCCACTGTCCTAGCAATAGTATGGCATATGGTGATATGGTTTACTGTAAGTGGGAGATCACTAGTTTATGCCCTACAGCCAATTGCTTTGGTTTTAGTTTAATGACAAATTATTTAAAGGCATTTTTATCCTTTTTAGATGTATATAATAAAAACAAGGGATAATTATACATTTCAATGAAATTATAATTATGAGATTCATATTTCTTTTTTGTATTATCCAGAAATAGTTTCATTAAGATTGGGTATTAATAGAACATAAAAACACTAGTATATATTATGTTTTTCCTTATGAAAGAAGTAATCGATCTCATAGACTAAAATATGGAGAAACTTAAACAAACATATGGGTGTCTGTTATAGAACAAGTTCACTTAAAACAGACCTAACATAAGAAATCTATTTGGAGCATTATGTCTATGAAATACTTATTGTAATGATTATATAAGTGATTATTTGACTTGGGATCTCCAAAGTTATCTTGTATAGAGATTGCTATGTTTTAATACTACTTATAACCTATTGAATCATGGGTCATTCAATTAGTAGTCATTGGATAAAGCATGAACTATAGAGAGTAGTTGTATAATCAAGATAAGATTTATCACCCTAAAGTAATTATGGAGAATGTTTCATTGTTCTCGTTTAGTATAGATTTAGGAAATCCTTGGCCAAGGTGGAATAATGCTTTGTAAATTGTTTACAAATGTCTTAATTGAATCAATAGCTAATGGCAAAGAACTAATATGATTGGACTCAAATTAGAGTAGACATTAATTCCATGATCTATGTCTAATTGAAACAATATATGATAAAAGAATTGAATTATATAAAAAAAATTATGTACAAAAAGGTTTGTCAAAACTACTTTGACATTCTCAAATATTTGGGTGGTCATGATGCCTTGTTAAACGTCAATCTTGATCTATGATTATAAATTTTTTAATTGGAGAATTAAGGATAAATTAAAACTCAAATTCATAATTTATAATCATTGCTAACATATTTGGGAACCTAATAGATGTCATATAAAGAATGAGTTGAAGAGAGCAAAGTTACTTTAATCAAGTTGAACTTGAATATAAATTTTAAGTAAAATTTATGATTTAATTAAAATTACAAATAATTGATATTTAATAAATAAGGATCAATATTACTGAATTTAATTTGGAAATAATTGGTATATAATTAGAATTTTTTATAATTCTAATTAAAGTTTAATTAAAATTAGAATTTATTTTCAATTAAATTACTAAAACGTCTAAAGTTTGCTATAAATTGACTTAAGCTTTAACGAAGCTAGCACTTCTTGCTTAACCATCTCTATGAGAATTACAGAATTATCTCAACCTATTATGTGGATGTCGTTGGAGACCAGACAATTATGCAGCTATAGTGGTTAAGACAGATCGATTTTGAAAACAGTTCGAGGGATACGAAAAGAACATGATCAAGCTTCGAAATAAGGTACAAATTTAGATTCCCGCTTTATTATGATTTATGTATTAATCATTTTATAGCATTAAATTGATCTTTAATTTTCAGGAAATTAATTTGCTTAAAAGTTTCATAATTATTTTGCTACGGACCGGATTGGATTCCGTCTCGATTTCTCAATAGTATATATAAGAAGTGTCGTCTTGAGATTAATGTCAGTTGTTTACTTATTCATTGTATACTTTAGAAACAAGCAATAGTCAGATACATTTTGTCAAGTTTTATTGTCTGTCAAATTTGAATTATACACCAAATATTTTATTTATGTTTTTAGATTGTTTATTTCCTCTACTTTCTATATTTAGACAACTGTGCAAGATTGCCTCTATATTCATATTGGGGTGTCTACTTTTCTTTCTTCTTCTTTTGTTTTTTTGCCCCTTAATGAATGTCAACTTATTTACGTGTTACAGAAATATTAAATTCGAAGGTGGTAGTTTAATTCTGTCCTTCAATCACATTTTCACGGACTTTATCTTTTTACAACCAAGGATTTTCAGGTCCACTGTGCACTGTTTAAGCATTATAAATTCATTAGACATCTCATGTTACCCTTTCCTTTGGAATCATTTTAGTAAACAGAAAAGATCATCTCAAAATATTGGTGAAATTTGCCACTTTTCTGCAATCTTATTTTCAATCCGGGTAACGATTGGAACGCGGAAACACATCACAAATGCCACAGAAAGTGATTTATAGTCTTCTGAATCAACTAGTACTAGCGTCGCAGAAAGGACATTAACTTACCTGATGCCTTCTGCATCACTTATATAAAGTCCTAGCATGAATATTTAAGTTAAAATTCATCAGAGTTTGAGTGGATCAACCAGCAGGGACAGGACCTGCTTCTTGTTTTCACGGTCTTGTACACCAAACCCATCACCGTGCTGGTAAAGATAATGCACTACTCGTGTCATGTTTGTGTTGATATTGACAAATAATTTCAGCTCTGGAGATTGATCAGTGAAGCATTGACCGTTTAATTTCTTCCATGTTTTGTTTATAATCCCATTGATGTGTTTCCTGGCTTCATCTTCGGAAACATTCATTTCCCTCATGTAAGAAATAATTGATGAAGCTGCATCTCCTCTCTCTTGCTCTGCCTGTTAAAGAGTCAATGAATGGTTAGGCTTCATGTTGGAAGTTAGACGATCAACAAGTGTAGAAATAAAATCCAATAGTAATTAGCTTTCTTGTTATAGGTAACTACCACTGAAGTACCGAGGTCGTTGCAGAGTCGAATTATAAGAGAAATATTATAAATTAGATCTTCATTCTTCGCAAGAAATTTTGCCATCTCTTCTGATGGCTCATTCATTACAGAGAAGAATGAATGAACTGAAAGCACAGTTCCTGATGATGAAATCCATGCGTTAGCCAAGTACTCCTGTAAAGATGGTACTTTTCCTCTATGATACCATTCTGCTTCTAGAAACAATGACTTGCAAAAATCTGCCCACTGGAGATGAAGAATAAGCAATGGTCAGAAACCAAGCACATTAGGAAGTTGTATCTCAAATTAATATAACCAAATGAGATCAGAGTTAATACCACTTTCTTCAAGTGAAGCTCTACTTCGTACCAACCTTTCTCCCTTTGTATTTCATTAGCAATTTCACTGGTAATATCGGATAGCACTTGGAAACAGATCTTCATACATTCTGGTAGGTGCTGAACTCGACTGCTATCCCACCTGAATATTGTTACTTGTTAGCACGTGGACTTAGTTAATCTCCTTGAATTGTTGGAGAAAAAATTCGGGAATTGCCAACCTAGCTACTGCCTTGGTGAAGTGCTCTAGTTCCTCCAGTGAACCATAGATATCGTAAACATCATCAATGATTAATATCATTAAAATAACTTTTGTGAGCCATTTCCTGAAGGAGCTATACCGACGTTCATGTACCAGCCCTACAGTGCACATGAAGCTCTCAACAACACGATCCCTTATAAAGCTCATGCTCTCTAGTAAACTCAAATCTCTCCACCACCTAACAAAATCACAGCAGTAATACCATATGTAGAGTTACTTTGTAACTACTTGAAAATATTTGTTACCAATCAATGTCAACTATACCTTGAAATGTCTTTCAAATCTTTTTGGAGTCCGGTTTGGACCATATTGAAATTGAGTTTTTTTTTAGAAATTGAAAAAATTCTCCTTAAAGAATGGTAAAAGTACATTGGGAGGATTACAAGAGAGCACAAGCCCCCATTACACTGAAAGATAAAACGACAGCGTGCTCTTAAAATACTAAAATGAGCAAACGACAAGAAACCAAACAGTCAAACCCAAAGTAGCAAAACGACTCGATCCTTTACGGCTATTCCCAAAACATTTCCAATTAGGGTTGGCGAAGGTTGAGCGAAGAATCGAGGGGGACGAGCAGTGAAGTATCTGCCAACGAAAGCTTGCCTGCCCCAGACGACAAGCAAAGCAAGACAAGAGAGGTACTGGTATTATGAACAACGATTGGAGTTTGTAACCTTCCGGAAAATGACTCTTTATCTTCGAAATGAAATGGAGGATAGCTCTTATTGGGACTAAAGGGGACTGAGAGATCAGCTTGGAAGCCCAACTAGGTAAACCCTGACGACTACGCTTCCTCGCCTTCCTACTCCTCCTGCTAATGGTCTGAAATTTACAGATCTGCGAAGTTGGGGAGCGAGCTGAGATGACTCTGATGACGGAGGGAGCAGGACACCACAAATGGTAGAATATCCAGGTACTTCTTCTTCCTCTTAAGTACTATCATATGTGTCCTATAAACTATAGTCTCCAAACACTTATCAGTCTTCCACTACAGTGTCGAAAGAACTGATGGATGATCAGTTGCTCCCTGATGCTTGTAGTAGTGAGTTCTATGATAGAATAGAGAGGTTTAGTTTGATCTCTAAATCTTCGACTATTTCTTTCCTTCCAATTACCTGGGCACATGTAGCAGCCGATAATAACAGAATGTCCTTCTCATGTTTAGTCATCTGCAAATGGGGGAGGTCCATTAGAATAGAAGTAATACTACTATTAGAGTAGTTGGGAAAATTTAGATTTGAGACCTTAGCCCACACTTCCTTAGAGAACCTACAGGTAAAGAATAAATGATCTCTAGATTCATCCTCCTGCTTGCATATGATACATGTTTTAGGAATATTTAGGAAATGCAACCTATCCAACGTGCTTTGTCTGTTCTGCATAATGAGCCAAAGCAGGAAGCTTGCATTGTGTCTAAGAATCTTGTTCTATATCAGGACATTCCATTCGAAAAGTTCAACAGGCCTCTCTCTCATTCTTCGAACATCTTTTATAGTGATATCTGAAACAGGAATTCCTTTCCACAAATAACTATCTCTCTCCCCCTGACTTCTAAATTGAGACAGGGATAACAGATATACCTCAGCTGGGGGGAGGATCCAGTTTCCATTGCTGATAATTACTTGGAGCTTTGCATCCTTAGGAAATCGAGTGAGTAGAGATCTGGCCAAGTGATTGTGAATTAGTGCACCATTCCCTGTCCAATTGTCATACCATAGAGATATTTTATCTCCTGTCCCAATCCTACATTGAATATTCTGATAAATATCCTCTTCTGATCTGAGCAATTGGTTAAAAAACCAAGTGCAGCTGGTTTTGGGCTTTAGGGCCCACAAGCTGCCTCCTTTTATTATATAGGAATGAATCCAAATAGTCCACAAGGTCTATTTATCACTGAGAATTTTCTAGATTCTCTTGGAAATGAGAAGTTGATTTTTGCTGAATAATGAAACTAGGCCTAACCCTCCTTCTTCTCTCGATCTCCAAATATTCTTCCAACTAACTTTTGCTAGTCCTCTCTCACCATATCTTTTGCCCCATAAGAATTGCTTCATAATTTTTTCAATTGTTTTGATCAGCCCTTTTGAAAGAAAAATATAGGAGCACTAGTAGGAGTTCATGGACAAAATCACATATTTCAGAAGTTGTAATTTCCCTCCATAGGATAAAGTTCTATTTGCCCAAGCCCCTAATCTTTTCTGAATCTTAACCATCAAAGGAATGCATTCATAAAACCTTAATCTTCTTGAAGAGATAGGAATTCCCAAGTAAAGCAAGGGAGGGTCTTTTACTGCCATTCCAGTAAGTTGAGACATAATGTTTGAGAGTTGAGAGGCACTTTTACAGAGAATGAGGAAGCTCTTGCTATAGTTCACACATAGCCCCAACAGCTCCTTAAAGAGATTGAGGGAATTCATCAACAAAGTGACAGAATGTACATTTGCCCTGCTTAGGAGAATGAGATCATCTGCAAAACATAAACTAGTTAGTGAAAGTTTCTTAAATTTCGAGTGGAATCTGAATTTTGGGTCCGAGGAGGTGTTGTGCTTTAGGATCTGAGTAAGAACCTCCATACAAATCAGAAAAAGGTAAGGGGATAGGGGATCCCCTTGCCTAAGCCCTTTCTTGCTTTTGAACATATCCGTAGGGCAACCATTGATCAAAATTCCATAGGAAACTGTAGAGATACAAGCTTGAATCCATTGAATGAACCTTATGGGAAAGTTCATAACCTCAAAAGTATGAAGGAGGAAACCCAAATTAACACTATCAAAGGCTTTTTTTTTAGATCAATTTTAATAGTGCAATTTAAGGGACTCTTCTTCTGATTGTAACCTTTAAGAAGCTCCTGCACTA
>JANZLX010000002.1:25347044-25358622 GCA_025531955.1 Erythroxylum orinocense
GGGAGAGACAAAACATAGGTTCCTACGGCTAATGCAGCAACTCTTGCTCCATTTCCAACACGTAGGTCTACTTCTCCCTTCATGAGTTGCCTACTGTCCTGAAGGCCCTGCATATCATTACATATGTGTGAGCCACAACCAGTATCAAATACCCAGATGTTATGATCAGTAACAGTATTAACTTCAATGACATACAAACCTGAAGTAGTCGAGGCATCTGATGCCTTCTTCTGCTTCAGCGACTCCAGATAGACTTTGCAATTGCGCCTCCAATGGCCATCTTTACCACAATGGAAGCAGGTTCCTTTCGGGGCAGCTTCTTTGGTCTTTTTCTTTATGGCGCTTCCCTTTGGTTTCTTGTCATACATCAAAGTGAATCAATTCTAGAATTTCTTTGCTTTTGAAATTTGATGTGTTGAACTTCAAACGATGTTGCTTACTTACAATGCAATTCTCATAGAAGGGTAATGATAACTTTGTGAGACCTGGAAGTAGATTATTCTCTGCAAGTATCTTCATTCCTAGTTCTGACATATGTCCAAGCTTTCTATGCCAAGTCATTGCAGATTTGTGGTTTGGACTAGACACTGCAACGGATGCCTCTACTTCTTACAAAGTTACCCCCTGCAGCATGTATAGATTTGCAACAATCTTCTCTACTTTCATAAATACCAGCGCTCCTTTAATCATTTTCATGATCTTATTTTGAATCTCCAATCTGAAATCGAGATCATCCAGTTATCCTACAGACAACAAATTCTTCTTCAGGCCCTCCACATGTCGCACTTTTTCAATAGTCTGAATTGTCCCATCATACATTTTTAGCTTGATGGTGCCGATACCAACGATCTTTAAAGCTTTATTATTACAACTATACACATATCCCTTAGAGACAAATTCATACTGATGGAACCATTCTCTTCGAGAGGTCATATAAAAAGTAGTTGCTGAATCGAGAATCCATAACATCAACAAATCTTCTCTTACCTCCAATAGTTGTTGCTGCTTCACAGACCATTGCACCTATATCATTTGAAGTATTTGCCGCATTTCCTTAAGGAACAAAATCTTTCTTACTCAGATTCCAATAATTCTTTTGCAGGTGTCCTTTCTTGCCACAATTGTAGCACTTGAAATTCTTCTTTCTCCTAGATTTTGATCTACCATGATTATGACTCCCACTTGGGCCACGTTCCATTGATCTTCCTCTCATCACCATCAAGGTCTCCGCTTGTTGCGAAGCTGCCAGCTTGTCTTCCTTACTTTTGCGCCGACTCTTTTCTTCCAGAATAGCAGCTGCAGTATTGTCGAAGACTAGAGTGTCTGTGTTGTTTGTTAAATTGATGATGAGTTGATCATACAAATCTAGCAGACTTTGGAGAAGAAGTTCTGCACATTCACTTATCTCTATTGTATGCCCCAATGATGTGAGTTAGAAAAATAGAGTATTTAAAATATTTAAGTGCTTCGTCACCGAAGTGGATTCCACCATACGTAAAGTGCATAGTTTTCTCTTCAGAAAAATTTTGTTGTGGAGAGATTTGGCCTCATACAGTTTTGTGAGTTGATCCCATATTTCCTTTGCAATCTTCTTTTCCTCTATGCTGGATAATACTCCATCAGTTAAAGCTAGATGAAGATTAGCTACAGCATTCCCGTCTATCTCGTTCCACTTTTTATCCATGACTCCAGCTGACCGTTCACTAATGGCCGCCAGACAATTATCTTTCCTCAAGATTACCTTTATCTTTAACTTCCACAATGAGAAATTACTCCCATTAAACTTCTCAACCTCAAATTTTGTTGTTATTGCTTCTATCACGAACATAATTTAGCTCTCACTATTTCATGTGAATAGTATCTGTACGTATGAATAGTATCCATATGCATTAATAGTCCTCGTACGTATGAATAGTATCTATATATGTAAATAATGCCATACACGTGAATAGTATCGTATACGTGAATAGTACCGCACACGTGAATGACAGTAACTGCACAGTATAATGCAAAATTAAATGAATGAACATTTGTCACCTTTTGGTTACTATTCACCAACTTTCACTATGCTCATCGAAATTCCGAACGGATTACGCCAAAAAATTCTTCGTAACTTTCTGACCTTGCTCTAATGCCACTTGTTGTGAAAATTGATTGGATTAGAGCAGGTTTGCAGCTAAATAGGACCAAGGGAATAGTAATGAACACATAAATTTTACGTGAAAAATCTCCAAATTAGGGTAAAAACCACGGGCAAGGATAGAAGACTTTTACTACTAAGAAAAACAGGAGAATTACAAGGAAAAATTAAACCAAAAATATACAGAATATTTTTGTATCTCTTTTTCTCTTTCTCTCTCTCAGCTCACTTCTCTTTATTTTTCTGCTCTCTGATGCTTTTCTCTTCACACAACTTTTCTTGCTTCATCTCCTACCTATTTATAGGCAGGAGAACATATGGGATGGCTAGCCAAATGGCCAGCTATCCCCTTAAATTTTCAAAGTTAGTGGGAATCAATTTTCGATGCCTACCATATCCATCCTTCTGTCAACTTTGGGTGCCTACCATTTTTGACAATCCTTATTCTTATGCTTCTTGTCTTATCTCACATTAAAGCAATTTGATAAATGCAAAATTATAAGCATAAACATGTAAACTATAAAGTGTAAATTGAAATATTTTTACATTTTTCACTCACTCACTCACTTGAAAAGTATATCTTTGTATTTAGTGGTTATGCAAGTGATCATTATTTTCAAATACTTTCAATAGCTTTATGATGTCTTTTTAACTGTGTCAAATTCAAAATACTTATCAAATGTGTTAATTAACGAAACCAATGCATCCTTTTTTTTGGACTCTTTAAAAAATAAGATATATAATAAGTAAAAGCTTTCCATTCACTTACTTGTATATTTATGTTTTGTTTTTGAACTTCCTTATTACCACATTTTTGTCTAACTGTAACTACACTGGCTTGTGAGATATAATATGCTTTATAGTATAATTATTTTCAATATTTATTGCTTTCTCATAATTTGAAATGTTATGTACAAAACTTATAAAAATTACTTTTCTCATATTTTTAGGCTAAAATTATTGTGGAGAATATGGAATCATTAGGAAAAAAAATCAATGAACTTAGCATCCTCTACTTGTAGTAAGTTTGATCCAACGTGAAATTATTTTTCTTCTTCCTAAACATTTGATGGAAATATTCAATATACTTGTATTGTTTACAATAGAAAGTTTAAAAGGGCAGGAATTTATAAAATGAAAAAAAAATTGTTGATGTTAAGGGTAATATTACTTTTTGAAAAAAAAAACTACCAATTGATGTGTGCGAGAGGAATGAAAATTATTTACAGTAATACGTAAAAAAGAAAAAAGAAAAAATAAAGAGGCTTATAATATTGTTTTTAGAGATGATGAAGCACAACAAGTATCAGATAAAGAAAAAAGGAGCTGTTATTGACACATATTCTTATTTTCCTCCAAGAACTACTCCTACTTCGTAACCTAGTTTAAAAATGTTTTGGTTTATAAAAACGAGCATGGGCTCGATGGTTTTATCATTCACACATTCCTTTAAATGCTTCAAATTTACCTTATTTTCAAAAAACAATAAATGTTATAACAATGATAGGTCTAAGATTTAAGGCACCTTCCTATTATAAGATTCATGTGCATTTGCTTTTAGATTTAAAAAAGGAATGTTAGTTGATTGTGGATACATAAAAGTTTAGTTAGGAAATAATACGATGCACTATTATGATAGATGAGGGGATTGATTAAAGACAAAAAAAACCTTAACTAATTGTTTGGTTTATTGTAATATTGGAATAACTTTTATCAAGTTTGTTGATGCTTCTGATATGGTAAATAAAATGCTCATACTTTATCTGAATTATTTTCTAAAATTGTCGGATAATTTGGACTAAATAATATTATGGATTTTGTTATAGATAATGCTACTAATTATGTATTAGCTGGATACTTGTTAGAATCAAAGTATAAGCATATTTATTAGTCTCCATTTGTTGCTCATCATATAAATCTCATTTTAAAAAATATTTGATAGTATGAACAATATTTCTAATCTTTCTTCACATGCATCTAAGATCATATTTTTTTTATGCATAATCATATTACATTTTGACTTGGTTAAGAAAGCAAGAAAATTGGATTAAGATTGTATGTTCTATTGCTACTAGGTTTGCAACTACATTTGTTACTTTAAAAGGTGTTGATGATCATAAACAACTACTTAAAAATTTAGTGACAAGTAAACACTTTTCAAGTTATAAGTTATCAAATAATGCAAAAAGAAAAGAAGTTTATGCTATTATTTAGATAATAAATTTTGGGATGCATGCTTGATCATTGTGAAGATTATGGCTCTGAGTATAAGGTTATTGAGGATTGTTGACTTAAGAATCCATTTTTAGGATATATATGCAATGGTATGTATATAACTCATAAAAAATTATGATCTTTTTGAAGGGAAGGAAAAATTATACAAGTCTTATATAGATATTCTTGATTGATGATGAGATAAGCATCTTACTCAAAGGATCCACTTAGTAGTTTATTTTGTTAATCCTTATTGCTTATATAGTGGAGATGCTTTTATAAATGATATTATAAGTGATCTTTTTAATTTGAGTGAATGCAAAGGTATTTTCTTTAATAAAGAGCAATCAAAGACAACAAATGAAATTAAATTATTTTATGAAGGTTTAGGGAGTTTTGTTATATCATCTACAAAGAGAGAATGTATGATGAAAAAAATGCTTCCTAGTAATTTTTCATACTTTTAGTTCACCCTTTACTTATTAATAATATATATTTTATTTTTCATAATTATTAATTTAAAATATAAATGAGTGGTGGAGATTATTTGGTGAAAGTACTCTAACATCGAGAAAACTTGCTATTAGATTACTCAGTCAAACAACTTCTGCATAAAGTTGTGAACATAATTGGAGCGTTTCTTAACATATTCATATAAAAAAACTAAATAATTTGGAATACCAAAGGCTTAATAAGATTTTTTGCATTACTTATAATCTGAGAATGAAAAACATGCAATTTATTAATTTATCTTTATTATTGACTTTATAATTTCTTTATTATATATTCAAAGCATTTAGTAAGAAGAGAACATATGATCCAGTTGATACCGATTGTACCAATCATATTGATTTTTAGATTGAAGAAGAAGAACCATCAATTGATTTTAATTATATTCAACTTGAAAAAAAATATATGAAGAAAATGCACTTGTCACAACAAATGAATTAAGAACCAAAGGATAGCAAGGAGCTACAAATCAGTGAGTGTACTTGAGATTATTTTGCATGAAGCATATGTGGATCCAAAGTTTTGACCCACTTGTGAGGAATAGGAGAAAATTTCTTGTGTATAATAATAAATGGCATTACAATGGTGTCTAACATTGTGTGTATCCAAAATTTGAAAATTCTTTTGGTATATTCTATGGCAATTAATTATTATTTAATTTTTAAAAAAAATTCTATAAATTATCAGTTAATATCTTATTTTGATATGTTTAACATTGAAAGCATAATGTATTACAAATTTACAATAGAAAATAATTTCATACATTACTAATTTACAATTTATTTAAATGTGGCAAAATAAGTTGATGTAGATACTTTGATGAAAATATGGTTTATAGATCTTTAAATAACATTGGAGAATTTAGAATTTTTAAGAATGATGAGACGCAAACTTCTTTAGAAATACACTTTTGATTTTTTATTATTCTTCTAAGTTTTATATTAGATTCAAATTTAGTTTTAATTATTTAGATTTGATTTATTATTAGTTCATCATACATAACAAATATTGGTTAATTATTTTTATTTAAATAAATATTTTATTTTGTATTTTTTGTTTATTCTTATAATTTTACTTCTTGTTAATTACATATTAATTTTATATTGGTTTAATACTAATTGAACCTTTTCTTTGACCATTTTGATATAATGTCCGATTTTTAAAACATTGTTTATAATCCTAAATATTATGTGTAATGTATGGTGAACATTTAGGATGTCTTTTATCAATTCATGTCTTAAATTTATACCTTCTTTTTAATCTAATTTCTATATTTTTAATTTGTTTCAATTAAGTAGATGTGCTTATAATCTAACAAATAAGTTTTAAATCTTAAATTCTATTCACCGTAAGACATTTAAATAAGATTTAGAACTAATTTAATAAGATTTAAATGAATTTAGGACTAAATTAAAACCAAAGATAAAAAAATTACAATGAAGGATAAGCGAGATTAATCATCTTTGTGGTTTATCATTTTTAGGAACTTTATGTATATTTTTAAAAATTAACAATATAAGAAATATTATAAAACATTTTATAATATTTATTAATAATAAAATTACCAATTAATTAATAATTATTTATATAATATGATTTATCTATAAACTATGAGAAATTAATCATCTTATTTATTAGTATTATGGAATGATAAATTAAATTAAAACTTAATTTGTTATCATATAAAAAGAAATATATTATTATATATTAATAAAATATGATATATTAATATTTATTATTAATTAATAAATTATTAATATTACATATTAATATCAATATATTTTTAATGTTAATACATGAAATATATTAATGCTAAGATCATTCTCCTATTAAAGAAATAACATAAAATATCTATTCAAATTCAATAACTACTAAATAGAGGTTTTTGGTTCTCAGCATACTATTAATAAAGACTTAGAGATTAAGAGTTGAAGAATTTGAGACTTACAAATGCCCCTAAAAAAATGAAAGCCATAAAAGAAGAATCTAAAGCCCCAACAAAACCATATACAATGATACCTTACAGAATAAAAATGAGGTTTTATTCGACCTTACCAACATGCAGAAGGAAATGCATTCCAAACTATGAGACGAAACTCTCAAGTAGATAATGCCCTAACTAAATAATGAAAGGCAATTCGAAAGCATAACTCACTAAAAGTTCAAATTTCAATGGTTGAAGGAGATAGATAACTAAGGAGAAACATCAATAAAATTATTTCACTTTTTTGAATGATCAAATATGATCTGAAGAATTATGCCTTCAACTTCTTCAAATCATCTTTTGGTAAGGTTGATAGATTTTCTAGCAACCTTTAGGACCTCAATGTTTTCATTCCTAAGCTATTGCAAGTGACCAAGTATAATTCCTTATAAAATTGATCACTAATATAGATATAAAGGAAGTTTTATTCAATCTTAATTCCAATAAAACTTGAATTTAAATGGAATGAATTCATTCTTCTTTTAAAATACTTGGGAACTCAAGCTCCACAATCATTATAATAATTGCTAAATTCTTTTCAAAAGGGAAGATGCTAAAGAAATCTAACAAAACTCTCATATGCTTAATACCTTATGTTCACAACACTACCAACTTATTAGATTATAGACTTATTTCATGTTATGATATAATTACAAAATCATTTCCAAAATATTAGCATTAGGGCTTCGATAGATATTAAAGGTCTTGATTCACCCCACCCAAAGTACTTTTGTTTAAGATAGGAACATCAAAGATAATATCTTTATTGCTTTTCTTTTTTGAAAACTACCATGTGAAGAAAAAAATCAAGATTTATGTCTTAGAAATATACTTTCCTAAGGCTTTTAACTCCGTCAATTATAATTTTATAATTGTAATCATTAAAGTGTTTGGATTTCTAAAACAATACATCCATTAAATATAGAAATGCGTCTTAACTCGCTCTTATGGTATTATAATCAATGAAGAACCTATATAGATGTTTAAAAGGGCAAAAAATTGATTAAATATCCTCTTTCACCCCTTACATAGAGGCCTTTCCCTACATCATATCAAGAAACATATAACAAAAAGAAAAAGTTTAAATATCATTACAAATGTGCAAAACTCAAGATTTTTTTACTTGCTTTTTATACATGATATTTTTCTTCTTTGTCAAGATAATGTAAAATCTAATATGGTCTTCTTACAATCTCAGCAAGAATTCAAAAGCCTTCAAAGGCTCAACATTAATGTGTTAAAGTCTAACTTCTTCCTTTAATCATGTTTCCCTGAACTTGTAGAACAAATAATTAATTTATCAAAATTCAAGCTACCTCCCTTCAAATACCTTAACATCCTAATCATAAAAAATATTTTCCTACAGAGATTGTTAATCCCTATTTGAATCAATTCTTAAAATAACTGGAAATTGATCTAATGATTTTCTGTTTTATGCAAGCATAAAGCAATTGATTACATCTATTTAAAATAATTGGCATACATATTAGAGCGCATGCCTCTTCTTACTCCAAAACTTGATCAAAGTCATAAAGAAGTTGATTAAAAACTTCTTATGGACAAGAGTAGAGAGGAGCCTATAGGTGAAAAAATCAAATGTTCAAAGGTCTATTGGCCAAAGGAGGAAAGGAGACTAGGGCTTCACATAATTAATGATATGAACAAAATGTTGCTATTTAAAAGGATATGAAAACTCTTAATAGATAAAGAGTTGTTTTAGGTAAGGTGGATGCATTCCCTCTTCTTAAAAGGATGAAGTGTATATAAATCCAATACAAGAAGAAATACCTAATGCACCTTAAAATAATTATGAGCATGAAGGAGTAAATTTGGAAACAACTCAAATGCAATATAAAGAATGGAAAGATGTACTAGTTTTGGTTTGATAATTGGCACCAACTAAGCCCTTATTTAAAAATACTTAAGTTCAAGTTTACAAGGAACTTAGAAATTGGCTTTAGGGATTGAGGTGTTATGGCTAATCTCTTGTTTAATAGGCTTCTCTTCCATCAATGCAAACATACCAACCTAGAAACCTAAGAAAAATGTGGAGGACTCTATCTCTTGAAAAAAAAAACAAGTCAATAACATTTACAAACTTGGAGCTTTTCATAATGTACCATAACATAAACTAGTCTAAAGCTTTAGTAATCTTCCAAAGACTTCCTTTTCTTATAGCTAATTGTCAAAGAATAGGCTTAAAATAAAGGACAAACTCATGCTCATCTCCATTAATTGCATCTAGGAAATTGAAAAAAATGATTGCAACTACCAATTTACATCATTACTCTAAAGCAAAATCCATATATTTTATTTTTACAATTTTCACTACAATAAGAATGGTTAGAATACTATAGTCTCTTGAGCTCAAAATTTACAAAACCCCAATAAAGCTAAACTATATACATTTAAGATGGCTTTTAACTTCTTATGATATGTTATATTTAAAAAAAGGAACCAAAGAATATTTAGAGTTACACAGATGAACAACACTAATTTTAGTAATAAGATGCTTAAATGGAATAGAAAAATGATGGTGTCAAGAGAATTGGTTGATAAATTCAATAGAGGGATGACTATCAATTAGAACTTACCTTGATCTATTGTCCTCTACCTTGATCTATTGTCCTCTTATAATCTTTAAAGATTACTTTAGAAAAGGACTAGGTTGTGATGATCTTTAGTTCTTTTCCACTCTTATGTTAGGTGAGAATATCCATCTTGGTGATTTTATTCTACACATCATATTCAATTTCAATAAAAATAAGAAAAGAACTAACATATACCATATGCTCTTAAACTCAATCTCATCTTACAACACTTTTTTCTTTAATTTTTCCACTCTTGATTGTATGAGTTTCTAATTAGTTAATGGTTAAATGACTTGGTCACGATAGTAGAAATAGCTCTAAGCTCAGCAGGTTTCTACTATACTAAGGCTACTACTTCACAATCATATTGTAGGTCTTTACCTAATGCTCGTCTGTCTACCATTGAGTATTAACTAGCCACACTACAATGCAAACTCAACTTCTTTTAAGATATACACTTTGACTTGATGATTTATATAGCTTAATCGAATCTCACTTTCCTCTTTTAGTTAATTGATGTTTTATGTTCCTAAAAAGAGGGAGAATAATTCTTTTTTCTTGAAAAGTAAAGTAATTCATGGAATAATATGTATGTACAACCTATCAAGGTTCAAAAGTACTATAGGAACAAAATATGAAGGAGCTAAGTGTCCTAGTTACAAGTTGGTATTATGATTCTAATCTAGTAACCATCTTCACTTCATGTTAATTGAGAGGTTTGCAGTTAGTTTCCTTACAGTCATGTTGAGTTTACACTAGAGTATGATTTTTTGGTTTAATTGTTCCTCATCTCTTTTCTCCTTTTTAAACATTCTTTTGTTTCTTTCTTACTAGATTGTGTACACCATAGTTGCAAGGCTAACTTTCATCAGAGGGAGAATAATTCTTATGATATTAGATTTAAGGATAATGATGAAAATTAGGGGAAGTAACCATTTTTAATCGTTTTGTATTTCTTGCAATTTATTTGGTATAATTGAGCACATTTATGTTATGAATACTTATTTGATATTGAATATCTCTTTTGTTAAGTTATGTTCATGATATGGATAGTTTATGTGCTTATTTTTTCATATTTCTTTATAATATCATAAATTTTTTTATCATCAAAATGGGGGAGATTGTTGACCCAAAAGAGGTTCCAATCGATGTTTTGATAATAATAAAATATTATTAATAGTAATTGGTTTATTGTTTTGATAAAATGCAATATAAGAACAAAATGAAGCTATGAACTTAAGAATATAGTTTTGACAAAGAGAAGTTGAAGATTGCAATTGTTGAAATGAATGCCAAACCATGAAAGAAAGACGATTAAGGTTCATCAAGGTCATTTTACATCTTGTATTATTAATTGTAATCACACATTGCTAATGTGATAATCTCAAAGGCCCACTATATTTAAACATTTCATTTATTTATTGTATGAGTCTTTTCATTTATAAAGTGGTGTTAAAGATTTTATTTTTTGAGAGAAAATCCTTATGGTCTTTGAAACACTCTTTAGGAAAATTTTAGGATTTTCTTAATCATAATTACAATAAAAATTTAAGTTTAAGCAATGAAGTTATTAAAATCATATTCTTGGGGGATTAATAAAATTATATAGGCTAGTTCGCAACCAATATAATTTAAAATTGTTAAATTTGATGTATTAAGAGTTTGTTGTAACATTGGTTGATATATTGACCGAAAAATATGCCTACTGGTTGACCGACCTCTCAACAACTTGTAAATCTTGGCATTTAATACACATTGGTCAACCAATATACTATACTAGTTGATTAATGCTGTTGGATTCCGTTACCGAAACCCAACCTCTTACTATACATATCTTCATACCTGAGCGTGGTTCTCCGAAATCCCTTCTTTCTCTGATACTGAACGTGCTGGGCCCTGTTGCAGTCCAACTCTTGAACCGTAAAAAAAAGTGTGCATACTATTGCTCACCGTATAAACGTGAGCGTAATCCAAAAATCCTTAAGTATACCGAATTTAACTAATTCTAATCCATACACAAAACTATCTTTCCGTTCATCGTTATCCATTCATAATTCACTACTCATAAATAAGCATTCTTTACAAGATGAAATACATTTTCAGTCCATAATACATCAATGCTCCAAAATCGTAAATACA
>JANZLX010000002.1:25364148-25384899 GCA_025531955.1 Erythroxylum orinocense
GGAGTTTTCCACGTAAATTCTCTTGTGTTGTTATTTTCTGATATTTTTGTCTATTAAATATCCTTGGGTGTGGGTTTCGAAGGTATAAATTCCTAACAAGAAGAACATGGACTTGACAATTACAGGGCCGTGTCGTGGCTGTTACGACAACTGGCTTTCAACTTTGTTACAAAGATATTTCCAAGTCAATTACTAGTTGAGTTTGATTGCAGCATCACACTGTTTTAGGGGAACACGGAGTTTAAATTTAAGCGTTATTTAAAAAAAAAATTCTAAAATTTACTAAATTTTTTAGAACTTTTAATTAAATATTTAAAATTTTAACTTTTTTAATTTTAACCTGACGTTTCTTGCCAACATAACTTATCACATAAGATAAAAATCTTAAACATTTGTACACGTTAGGCTTAATTAAGTTTAAGTAAATTATGCTATTTTGTGATTAAAATCTTTAAATCAAATTTGCTACCTAAATCATTGGAATTAAAAAAATCCTAAACCATGAGCTCGAGAATTCTCGCACAAAAAAAGAGAGAGCTTAAGGTAATAAATTAAGATTTCATTCAGATTGTTAGGAATTATGTTTTTGTCATTTTACACTGGCATGATAGAGTTTGATTTAAAGATTTCAATCCTAAAGTGATGTAGTTTTGTTAAATTTAATTAAGTCTTATGTGTATAAATGTTTAAGATTTCTGTTTTATGTGATAAGCCATGTCAACAACGTTAATGAAAATGCTAATTTCAGGCTATAATTAAATAAAATTGAAAATTTAAGTATTTAATTGTCATTTTTAAAATTTAGACTATAATTATAAAATTTAGTAAAGTTTGAGATTTTTTTATAATTAACCCAAAATAAAATTGTGAAGCTTCTTATATAATTAAAAAAAATTGTAATTTATTATCTTATCTTACAAAATTGATATTTAGGTTAAATAGTCAATTTTATTTTAAAAATATTTAAAAAATGCAAGTTTAATTGATGTTAGTATTTAATAAAGCATCAGAAAATTTAATATTAAATTCAGAACATAGGAGAATTATGAAATAGAGGAGATATATCCGTAAGTTACTTTGGGGAAAAATATGGTTTGCGTATCTTTTACGATAAGGTACAAACCTATTTCCAGTACCATAAGGTAAATATATTCCATTCCACAAGTCAGTCCATGCCAATACCCCATTTCATATTCATTTTAGTGCATACTTTGAGTAACTTAACTTCTTCAGAATATTTTAGAGATAAGAGACTATAGAAAAAGATTAATACCAATTTTAGACATTAAAAGCATTATCTCACTTTTAATACAAATTTGTGACACGTTTAATGATCCCCGCCGACAAGTAATAACATTATTATCACTGTTTCGTTACGGATGCCCCTGTATCATAAGTGTTAGTGAATATATAAAATTAATTAAGTTGGCCTTACACGTCAGTTTAAGTTATTTTGGTGAAATAGTTATTTAACATGGTATCAGAACTTTTGTGATCAAGTGGTCATGAGTTCAAATCCTACCATCTACCTATTATTCAGCACAAGATAAAGTGAGTTTGTGTAAGTTTCAAGTTCAAAGGGTTTCACTTAAAAGGATGTGTTAGTAAATATATAAAATCAATTAAGTTGATCTCACACTACAGTTTAAACTATTATCATAAAATGGTCATTTAATAATTATGAGATTTATATTGAGTGTTGAATATAGAAAACTAATTAAGTTGGCTTTACATAACGACTTAAATTAGTATAATGAAACAATCATTTAACAATTATTGGATTTATATTAAGTGTTGTTATTGTTGTTTGATTAAATATTGAGTTAGAAAAAGATGACTAGCTGTTATAGACGTAGCTAGGTGAGGCCCAGGGGTGCATTGGGCCCCCCAAAATTTAAAAAAAAATGTTATATATAAATATATATATATATATATATATATATAAAAGGATGAAGTTATTTGAGAGTCAATGGTATATTGGGCTCTCTAAAATTTAAAAAAATTAAACATTTAACCCTCCTATCTTAAATTTTTGGCTCTGTCCCTGTGTAGCAAACATTTTGTAGACCTTAATATGCTGCCGAATGGAATAATTCACTTTTATCTTTCTTTCTTTTTTCTGTTTTTCTTTTATTTTTACATTGAGAAACTAACGAGAAATGACAGGGAAAATTATATGCTTGATTGAGGAAATTAAGAGCCCCGCACTTGCTTCTTCTGCTCTATTTCCTTCCAAATTCCCTTCATTTTTCTACTTTGTTCATGTTTTTCTTATAGCTAATCTGAAATCTCCATTAAAGGTCACCCATCCAGTACTAAATTTGTCTTAAAGTATGGAAAAAGAAGTTTCATCTAACTTACAAATTGAAGAAAACTGTCAGCCAAACGAACACTTTCTGTTACTCATTTAAGTGCTTGGCCAAGGACTGTAGCTGGGATATTTCAGTTGATGGGAAATATCTGTGCTACCGGTACCCTGTGAATATCATCTTCTCTGCAAAATGTTTTAGGTTTCCGTAGCTTTTCAGGTTATAGTTTTGATAACGAATTCAGCAAGGAGGACCATAGACTCCCTTTTCATGAAAAAAGGTCTTTAATGACAGATAATTACTGTGTTCTCGTCAATTTTGGGGGATAGTCCAAGTTGCTATGCATCTGAACAAAGATGGAAGTTTCGAGGACACTGAACAGGTGAACATGGAGGGTCGAAATCAGATTTCCATAAACCATACAAACGAGTGAACGGAACGGAATTAAATACGTGTAGGAAACTGTCATTTTTATTTTGGAGGGTTTATAAAACAGCCTGGCTTGACAGCTATGCTTTTTCTGGTTCTGTATGTAACCATCTTTTCCTTGGCTTCGAATAATTCTTCAAAACACAACATTCACACGTACAGACACTCTAACCTTTCGGTGGTTGCACTTTGATGGAGATATGAACTTTGTGTGTAATCATCAGAATAGCAAATCAATGCAAGAACTGGGTTCATCCTTTCTCGATACTTACTTTATCTTTTCTCATTGTTCAGCAACTGACGTGGGGTAACCTAAACCGACAAGTTTAGAATAATGCATTCAATAAGATAACAACCCGCCATAACTAGCTTGATCAATCAACCCAACCCTACATAATGCCCTTAGTTTTCTATCAGTTTAAGACCTGTTATTAGACTCCAAATGGCAGTGGTTGTACGATTCGACTACAATTCATAGGAGCAACATAGTCGACCAACCTCCACGGGCCAGTGAAAAATATCTACTTTTGTGAGCATTCTCAACCCACCAAGGCACTGGTCCTAAGTTGGTTGGTTTACTCCTGTGGTTTTCTGATATTTGTATTTGATAGTTACTTCCAACTAGGTCCTAACACTTGTTGATGAACATTAACTTTGGGATGAAGACATTAGATATCTATTGTGATTAAGAATGTTAATGGACACATAACTTTATAATATGACATTGCTCTAAATAGAACCTTGCTTGATTATATTCTAATGTCAGGATCGCATATCTTTCAGCAGTAAAGCTCAAATCTATTCCCACATCAAGCGGTAAACAATACACCTCTTCAGGGGAATAATAAGATGCATCTATTCTTTACAAGAAAAATAGAGTTTAGCGACGAAAATTACTGACGAAATTTGGACATATTCTGTCGTAACCTTGTTTAGTGGCGGAATTTACTGACGAAAAAAGTTGTTGGAGATATGGCCGTAGGTAATTCTGTCGGTAAATTTACCTACAGAATTGCCAACGGTATTAAAAAAAATTTTTTGTCAGAAAATTACTAACGGCATTGGCTATTCCGTCGGTAATTAGCGACGGAAAAAATTCCGTTGCTAAATCAAATATTTTACTAACGGAAAATTTTTTCCGTCGGCAAATTTGTTGAAAACTATTTTTTAAAATTTACCTGCAAAGTGTTTAGTTTCTGTAGAAGCTACCTAGAAGATAACTTCATTATTTTAAGTAAAAGAATTGAAATAATGAAATTCATATTAAAAAAGAACCAAAAATAAGAAACTGAAGTTATTTTTTTAAAGAACAAACATTTCATCAAACACCTTACATGTATCAGAAACTTATCCCAATATCACAACTGAAATCATGTCTTATCGCTTCTATCACTAATATTTATACCTTAAAGTTATTTTTCAATCACAAAATACAGAAATAAATGAAAGTAATAAATATCCAAATTAACTTTCATCCAATATACGAAAAAACATAACAGTAGTTGCAAAAATACCTTCATCGAAGGACACGATGACAATAGCTGGAGAAGACAACGCCGACGAGCAGAAAAGAAGTCCACAACAGAGACATGGGCTCCAACACAGGAAGAAGGAAGAAGAAGAAAGGAAGAAGAAGACACAAGTGAGAGGGAGATGCTGGAATTTAAAAAGAATTTACTGACGGAAATTTCCGTAGGTGAATTAAAAAAAATTATTCCGCCTATAATTCCCGCCTTTTTACCGACGGAACAAAAATTTCCGTCGCTAACTTCATTTACCGATGGAATTTAGCTACGGAATTTTCCGTAGGTAAACTCAAAATTTTTTATTCCGCCAAAAATTTCCTCCATATTTAGCGATGGTATTTTTCCGTCGCTAATTTTGTCACGACAAATTTCCTCCAAATTTAGCGATGAGTGTTAGTCCTGTCACTAAATTAATTTTAGCGACAAAAATATGCTTTCCGTCGTTAATTTCCAACGGTATATTTTTCGTCGGTAATTTTTCGTTGCTAACTTGTAGTGATTACCGACGGTCATATTTTTCCGTCGCTAACTTCTGTCGCTAATTTTATTCCCTCCAAATTTAGCGACGAGTAGTAGTACTGTCGCTAAATTACTCAATTTTAGTGACAGAAATATGGTTTCCGTCGCTAATTTTCAACGTATATTTTCGTCGGTAATTTTTCGTTGCTAACTTGTGGTGATTACCGACGGCCATATTTTTCCGTCGCTAATTTTGCCGCGACGAATTCTCTCCAAATTTAGCGACGAGTAGTAGTATCGTCGTTAAATCACTCAATTTTAGCGACGGAAATATGCTTTCCGTCGCTAATTTCTAACGGTAATTGTTTCGTCACTAATCCACATTTTTCTTGTAGTGCTCGCAGACTCCGGTCTATGATATTTTCTTCAATCACAAGTAGTAGGCTAGTAGCTTTCAGCTACCCATGGAGTAGAAACTACATTCTAATTTAACTGAGCTGAGTTTTGAAGTAAATTGGTTAGTCTCTTTGTAAAATACAAAGAAAGACTATATAATTCGTAACCTCTCATAAAGTAGGAAGTTTTTACGAGGAAATACATGTCATATGATAAATTAATATAATATGTAAAGCTCTTAGCAAGCAGTCGGTGAGCATGGATCCAAGCACGAGTAATAGTTGTCCCCGTAACTAACCAGTTCTATGCTGCAAATATAAATTGCAAATATAATAGATTGCATTCAATTCCATAATTCTAGTAGTAATTACGTTGCATTATTATATGACAACAGACCAAAAGCTGGAGCATCTCAAGGCCAATGCCACAGCACAATCACAAACTAGTAACTCAGAGGAGAATGGATAAAAGCCTTCAATTCAACAACCCTTTGGCCTTGAAGTACTCCACTGTTTGGTCATATATCTCTTCAATCCCATACTTGAAAGAGAAGCCCTCATCAATAAGTTTTTGTGAAGAGAGGATCAACTTGGCTTTGGAAGGAAAATCTCCAAAACTGTCATTGTAACACACAGACATAAGAAATATTTTGAGATAAAAAGATATAGCCCATTGACAAGAATGAAATAATTACAGATTTTTCAGTGCCAAAGCTGGCTGCTTACTCTGTTGGGACTTTATACTGAGGGTATCTACTGTTAAGGAAATTGGCAAGCTCAGGAACACTGGTATTAGCAGCACAGCAAATATATCGGCCGGAAGCAGATTCTTTTTCAGCTACAAATATATGGGCTCGACAAACATCCTCCACATGTGTAATGGAGATTGAACCTGATAGCATTTGCATGCCTTTCAAGGCATTAATGAGGAATTCGTTCCCTGCAAGTCGTGAAAATTCTTCCCTATGAATTCTTGGGTTACAGAGTGAAAGCTTTGCTGGTTGTTAATATGTGTTTAAGTTTAGATTCATTTAGTACCTGTAATCAGGGACATGGAAAGGCCCATGCTGGAAGAGACATCGGGTGCAATAGAGTAACCCGTCATCAGAGTGGGGATAATAGTTATGAGATTGATGTTATTTTCTTGAGCAAACTTCCAAGCCGCCTTCTCAGCTAGTGTCTTGGAGGCAGGATACCCCTACATATTGTTCGAGACAAGTTGACCTCACCACTATCTCATAGAATTTCACAATATATGTCTATTTGATCTCAATTTCAAGCATAGTGATTGTTGGAAAGTATAGTGCAGTGGTTACCCAAGTTGGGGGCTTCATAGAAGACAAGAACTCCACATCTGTCCAGTTCTTCTCATCCATTACCAACCCATTCTCACTGAGAGTATTGATACTCACAGCAGCAGCTGAGGATGTCAAAATGACTTTCTTAACCGTCTTAGATTTTGCACAGGCCTTTAACACATTGTGTACACCTTGTATTGCTGGCTTTATCATGTCATTCTGTAGACGAAGAAGTGAAACCTTAGAAACTCGGCATCAATTAAATTTGAGATTTTCAAGGACAATTTTTGGTACCTCCGGATCCTCAGAATGAAAATTAACGGGGGTTGCAACGTGGAAGACAATGTCACAACCTGCTATGGGAGCATCGAAACATTCTTCATCTGTCAAATCTCCTCTGAAAATTTTAAGCTCTCCAAGATCTTGCAAATCTCTAAGGTGAGAGATCTTCTTCTGGTTGTCTGCAAATTAGAGTTTGTGCTAAGATAGTCCATACTCATGGACTTACACAAGTACAATTAATTAATGTTCGGAGACATGGGTCTAATGAAGATTAGTTTCTTAATCGTCCGTCCGCCCACAACGGAAGTTCTTGGCAAAGGAATTACGTTGCAATTTCAGGCTGCTCTGCTCTGATAAGCAGCTTAGGGTACCCAGAGGCGTATCAGTTGTGTTTTAATGTTGTTTCGATATGTTTATGTTACGTCAATAAATTGATCAAGCTTACTAAGCGGAATTAATGTTGGTTGTCATTGAAGAAAGAAGCAGAATGTTACTAGTTTAGACAGGCAAAAGAAAAACGAGAGGGGCATTTAACACCAACCTGGGTCTCTCACGGTAGTGTTGACTGCGTAGCCCTTCTCAAGCAACAATTTGACCAACAAAGATGCCACGAACCCTGTGCCACCAATCACACATACCCTTTTCTTCTCTGCTACTTCTATTTGGCTTGCCATAGTTCAGATGGATATTTTATTTTAACCCCACAGAATGCTTGCGTTGCGTTTTTATAGGCATAGTAAGTAGAGGGGAGGATATTGGTAAGCACGCGTACCACCTATGACTCAACTCAACTCAATGATGCTTTTAGTTGTAATAAATAATGTAAGAAGATTTCTTTTTGATATTTGGTTGACTCCCCGCTCGCCTGCTCCGGGGCTGAACGGTTGGCTTTCTATTTGAGGAGAGGAGAGGAGAGGAGGGGTAGGTGACCACCTATTTTTACCTTCACGCGTTGAGCTTATTTTGTTTGTGTGTTAGTTGTGCTCTACAAAGCAATAGCTGCATATATGGTGGGGACGATCTGTTGAAACCAAAATGAATTAAATTTACATATCGAACCATTCAAACACTTCCATAATTACATCACTTCCAAGCAAATCAAAAAACAACTGAGAGACGAATACATGCCTTGATTATTAGAACAAACACTTCCATAATTACATCGCCTCCAAGCAAATCAAAAAACAACTGGAGACGAATACATGCCTTGATTAGAACAAACTGAATATCATGAATTCCGTCCCAATCACCAATGAGTGTTTGTTTATATCTGAAGTATTTGTGTAATTTAGAGCATGATTTTAATCTTAATTTTATATTTCTTGAGCTGTTTGATGTATTTATTAGTGTTAGAAAGCAGATAATTGAAGAACAAGAAAGATGGACTTGCATAGAGCTGCATAGGTAGGGTCACGATCGTGACTCCCATCCGCTTTTGGAAGCGATCAAACTGGAAAAACTCTAGTTACATCCCCCAAGACCCTAATACACTATTTAACAACATTAAACACACTTAAAACTGCTAAAAAAATATCAAAACAGAACAAACTAGTTCTATGGCTTCTAATGACTACTACGACAGCTTCCGCTGGCCATGCGGCCAAAAAAGTGCGCATTCGAGAACGGGAGGAAGATCCTCCCCCTCCTGCCCCAAATATACACCCCATTCCACCGAGTTATAGTGACATCGTTTCTGGACACAATGACGCTGGCCCTAGACGTCAAGTTCTCGACTGGTTTGAGGATGATCCTGTTGAAGAAACTGACGGGGATATCACCATCGTACAAGGCTCATACGGCATGGGCATTGAATTATCCAACACATTCAAACAGCAATTAGATCAAGCTTGGGCTACAGCAGTCATCATCAAATTACTAGGGAGACGACTCAGCTTTACTTTACTCAAAGCTAAACTTATTTCTCTTTGGAAACCATCTGGCTCTATGAAAATTGTTGACCTTGATAACGAATTTTACATTGTCAATTTCAGGGAAGAAGCAGATTACATCAAGACTCTAACTCAGGGCCCATGGATCATTTCGGGTTACACGGTGTCAGTCCAACCTTGGTACCCGGAGTTTAATCCCTCCACCGGCAAAATCACCCATGTGGTGGCATTGGTGCGGTTTCCCGGCCTATCTGTTGCTCGATACCATCCCTCTATCCTTACCGCCCTAGGCAACCTGGTCGGCCGGACTGTGAAGATTGACAGCCCTACACAGCAGACTTACCGGGGTAAATTTGCGAGGGTGGCCGTGGACATCGATCTAAGCTCTCCACTTCGGTCTATTGAGGAAATGGACGGCGCAGAGCGTCTCCCTTCAATCTGCTTAGGCTGCGGCATGGTCGGGCATAACACGACGGAATGCCCAACTCGTCCGACAGCGCCCGCCCCTATTGATCTCACCTCTGGCGACGCGACCTCCAATCCCACTTCATTTCCCCGTGCCGACGTTAGTGCAGAGTCCCACCCAACCACATCCCCGATGGAATTTGGGGACTGGATGCAAGTTCAGCGCCGCCCCAGGAAGCCGCTCACTGCTACCGCAGGTCACCGACACGCACGTTCTCCTCAATCCGCCACCGTCGGACTCCAGGGGTCGCGGTTCGCCGCTTTGTCTGACGTTGCGCATGCAACTACATCCTCCTCTCCAACGGTCACTGCGCCCCCCTCGATTTGCCCCAATGATGCGACAATAGATCAGAACGGTCGAATGACAGGCATCATACTCACGCCACCTGACACCGGACGCTCCAGAAGCAACGTCTATAACGCTA
Organism: Erythroxylum orinocense; assembly: GCA_025531955.1. Lineage (NCBI taxonomy): Eukaryota > Viridiplantae > Streptophyta > Magnoliopsida > Malpighiales > Erythroxylaceae > Erythroxylum > Erythroxylum orinocense. The sequence continues at coordinate 25,373,626 of JANZLX010000002.1, forward strand.
ACGGGAAGGCGTCTTCTTCGAAAGTGTCAACGCTCGCGTACCGCACAACTCAACGTCAAACCACGGGCCCGTCCCCTTCCCCCAGGCCCATGGCCAATCCGCCCATTTCCTCCAGGCCCATGGCCAATCCAATCCCCTCTCCCAAGCCCATGGCCAATTCCAGCCCTATTCCTGTCGAGTCCCATAGCGCAGCTCCTTTGGGCCAGGCCTTGAATCCCCCACCGTCCCCCTCGCCCGCTGACCCGGGCCCAAACCCAACCCATACTGCTATCTCCCTTACGTCCTATGCTGAAGTTCACCTTCCGAATCCGACCTTCACCCTCCCGGCTTCGACGGATTTGGGCTCACAAGCTATGGAGGAAGATCCCAATGAAATTGGCGGCCCAGCCGCCTACCCCGGCGAGGGCTCTATGTTTCATTCTCCCCGCCCACCCGATCCGGATATCGCTATGCAAACAGCACATGACATCCCGGCCATACCTGATACCCCGATGCTTGAGCCCACTCAGGGCTAGTTACTGCCCTCGTCCCGAGCGCCAACTACTTCGACAGTCTGCCTTCCAGCAGTTTAAACCTGTTTTAACCGTTTTATATGTCGATCCTTATTTGGAATTATCAAGGGGCTAGAGAGCGGACCTTTCAACCCGTCCTTAAAAATTATTTACGTTTACACAAACCGGGATTACTCGTTCTAGTTGAGCCTCAACTTAGTGGAATCCGCACCAAGAAGGTCATTCGACAATTGGGATTTGCTCATTCCTATCGGGTGGAAGCGGTCGGATATTCGGCAGGCATATGGCTTCTTTGGCACCCTCACATCTCGATTCGGGTCCTTCTCACGCACCGGTAATTTATTCATGTCAGAGTGATATGGGGTCATCTTTCTTTTGTTTTCACTGCTATTTATGCTAGTCCGACTTACTCTCTGCAACACTACCTCTGAGGTTATTTACACCAAATTGCGCAGATCACCACCCAACCGTGGCTGATTGGAGGCGATTTCAATGCCAAACTAGAAGCTACTGATAGGTTTGGTGGATCTTGGCGACAGCCCTCCATTAATCGGCACTTTCGGGACTGTGTACATAATTGTAATCTTTGGGATTTGGGTTTCTCTTGAACTTGCTTTACTTGGCGCCGAGGCAACCTTCTTGCTCGCCTGGATTGGGCCTTCTGCAATAATAATTGAAACACGACAGTCCACTCAACTACGATAACGCACCTCCCTTTTCTGAAGTCGGACCACCGCCCTATCCTCATCACTTTTACAAATACCAGGGACACCTGTCCCGGCGGTAAATCCTTTCGATTCCAATCCGCTTGGCTAACCCACCCAGGTTTTGGCCCTTTCGTTGCTGAACATTGGAGATCTACCGACTCGGACATTGCCGGATCTCTCCAGGCCTTATCTACTCAACTTCAACATTGGAACCACCATACCTTTGGCAACATTTTCCATCGGAAGCGACGTTTTATGGCGAGACTCGAAGGCCTACAAAAATGCCTTGATGAGCCTGCTTCGGAGTCCCTTCGAGACCTTGAGGAGTATCTCCGGACGGAACTAGAGTAGGTCCTGACGCAAGAGGAGCTGTACTGGCACCAGCACTCCCGGGGACAATGGCTAGGATAAGGCGATCGGAATACTAAGTACTACCATGCCCTCACTCGGAAAAAACAACGTCGAACCTAGGTTCATTCGTTGACCGATACTTCGGGCACTCTTTACTCTGGTTCGACGAGCCTTCGAAATTTAGCGCACAATTTTCTAGCCGAGCTGTACACAGCTAACCCCTACCCTCGGGCTCCGTTACCTGGGCAATTTACCCCCCTCCGTCCGATCGCTCAGGAGGATTTAGTTCGCCCTCTTACGCCCGAGGAAGTTCGTCTAGCCAGTCACAGCATGCACCCCCTTAAGGCCCCCGGTTTTGATGGTTTTTTCGCTCTTTTCTATCAATCCCAATGGGAGACCATTGGGCATTCTATAACCAGCTTCCTTCAGCGTCATTTTCAGCTTGATGATTGGGACCCCGCGATCAACCGTACCATCCTGGTTCTTATTCCTAAGATTTCGTCCCCGACGTCCATAACGCACTTCCGGCCTATAGCTCTTTGTTCTGTCCTGTACAAGGCTCTTTATAAGATCATTGTGAATCAGCTCAAACCCTATCTCGACAATCTGGTTGCTCCAAACCAAAGTAGCTTCGTCCCTGGGCGATTGATCACGGATAACATCATCATCACTTAGGAAGTCATTCACACCATGAAACGCAAATCGGGCCCTAAAGGACTTATGGCCATCAAGGTGGATCTGGAGAAGGCCTATGATAGATTATCATGGGATTTCATTCTAGATACTCTCACTACTATTGGCTTCCCGACTTCGTTGATTGACCTCATCAGACATTGCATCTCCACTGTTACCATGCAGGTGACCTGGACTGGAGCTCTTAGCGCCGTCTTTCACCCCTCCTGAGGTCTACGCCAGGGCGACCCGCTCTCGCCCTACCTTTTCGTGCTCTGTATGGAACGTTTGGGTCACTCCATTAATCACGCGGTTACTGCAGGTCACTAGAGGCCAATCACTCTCAGTCGCTCTGGGCCCCCTCTTACCCACCTGTTCTTTGCGGATGACCTCATTCTCTTCGCCGAAGCGTCGCAAGATCAAGTCATTGTTATTCGGGACATCCTTCAATAGTTTTGTGCAGCGTCGGGTCAACGCGTCAATTTAGCTAAATCCTGATGTTATTTCTCCAAAAATGTGCCGACTGCTGTTACCACCGCTCTCAGCAGCGCTCTGCACGTGCAACCCACCAACAATCTAGGACGCTACCTCGGAGTGCCTCTGCTACACGAACGCGCTAACAAGCGTACCTATCAACACATTCTCGATGCTGTGCAACGACGCCTTTCTAGGTGGTCGGCTAACCTCTTGGCTCTGGCAGGTCGCATCACCCTGACCCAAACCGTTATTACAGCGCTCCCTAGTTATACTATACAGACGGTCCGACTCCCCCGCAGTCTTTGTGATGAGCTGGAAAAACTGATGCGTAGGTTTCTATGGGGACACTCCAATGGCACCAATCGGGTGCATCTCGTCAACTAGGAGGCCATCTGTCGACCTAAGGAGTCGGGCGGCCTTAGCATTCGAAAAATCAGAGCCACCAATGACGCTTTCTTGGCCAAACTAGGTTGGGCCTTACTCACCAAGCTACATGCTTTTTGGGTGCGCATTCTATCCGCGAAGTACAACTTTGATGCCACCAATCCACCCACGGAGCTGGCTGGCAACGGCGGGTCGATGATATGGAACAGTATTAAGGCTACCTGGCACATAGTTCTCCAAGGCCTTCAATGGTCAATCGGGGATGGTTCTAGGATACACTTCTGGGCTGATTCCTGGATACCGCGCTTAGGCCCTCTGCGCCACCATTCTACTTCCCCCATTCCTGCGACCATCCTCCCTTCTACTATCCATCATATGGTCGATGCTGATGGACATTGGAACTGGGCAGTTATTCACCAGTACCTCCCTCCCTCAATCTGCAGGATTATTGTCGGTACGTTTCCCCCTAACCCACACCTGGGTCCTGACAAATTGCTTTGGGGCCATTCTGCCACGGGGAACTTCACGGTCGCGTCCGCTTACTCCCTTCTGCTTGACCACAACATTGACATGCCCCAAGTAATTTGGAAAGTCATTTGGAACTGGCCAGGTCCCCAACGGATACGTTTCTTCCTTTGGCTCCTGGCTCATGATCGTCTTCTCACGAAGCAAACTCTTGTCCACCGACATATCTCTTTTGATGACTCTTGTTACCATTGCCATGCTACTGAATCCTCCCTTCACGTCATGTGGGATTGTCGTCTCGCTCGGCGCATATGGTCCACTTTTCCTTCCCATAGCCTTCCACATGGATTCTTCACCATGTCCGCGAAAGAGTGGATCCTGACCAACCTCCGGTACCATGACAGGGTGTACGACCAAGACTGGGCGACCCTCTTTGCCATCACGTGTTGGCTCCTTTGGAATTGGCGCAACCGGACTTTATTTGAGGTTACTTTTACTTGGCCTTCCTCACCCCTTTCTTACATTTTGTCTGATGCAGGTCTTCTCCGCCAGGCAGCAGCTTGGCCGTTTCCCGAGGCATTCAACCCCCGACTTCGCCAATAGCATAGCATCGGCTGGAGACCACCTTCCACGGGCTGGGTTAAACTTAATACTGATGGCACTAGCAACTACTCGACGCTCTCAGCCACAGCTGGTGGGTTTCTTCGAGACTCCACAGGCACTTGGCTCGGCGGATTCACTCATAATCTCGGCTGGTGTTCCTCGGTCACGGCTGAACTCTGGGGGATTTTTACTGGGCTCTCAATAGCCTAGACACTCGGATACCGCCGACTTATTTTGGAAGTGGATTCCACCGCGACGCTCCACTTGATTGCATCCGCTGCCGATAGAGGCCAGGCTCTCAACCCCATTGTTCAGGGAATCAATGAGATGCTCTCTCGTAACTGGACCGTTACCCATCGTCATACTTATCGTGAGGGAAATCGTTGTGCGGATTGGCTAGCGCACCACGCCACCCAGTTCGATCTGGGAGTCACTTACTTAGCCGCTCCACCCATAGGGTGTCATATTCTCCTTGCTGAGGATCAGTCGGGAACCTGTTTTCCCCGACCCATTTTGTAACTGTCTTGTCTCCCCTTTATGTAAAAAAAACACACTTAAAAATGCAGCAACCAATACACCAAAGTGGATAAAACGTAGAAGATCAAGAAGAACATCCAAGAATTCCAGCTTTCCAGAATAAGACCTCAACTTAGTTTTTTTTCTTTTCCTTTAGTTATTTCATCAATCTTCATATGTAATTTGAATTCCAAGACGTTTAACATGTTCATAAATTTCTAAATTTCATATTAGAGTTTATTCTTGGTGATGTTGTCGCCTGCAACCAAATATAAAAAGAGAAATCACTTCCGTTAAAACAAATTAATGTAGTAGCGGTAAGTAGATATCGTTCCCACGAAGAATCTTACGGTAATGAGTTGCGAATTCAAACGAAACAATAACGAAAATAAAAGGGGGGTTTTGTTTACTCACGGGAACAATAAAAATCAAAGGAAAAAAATCACAAATTGAAACAATAATTAAATCTGAAAAGTCAATAGGAAAATATCTTGATTTCGGGTCACCGATATTATCATGCTACTATGGATCCTCGACATAAAATTACAATTATTAATAAACATTCATTGAGAGAAATTTCTCTTAAATGTAATGACTAGAAATATGTATCGTAGCATCCTTATTAAACAATACCCTAGATACGATACGATCATAGGTCAAATTGAATAATAACATTAAGAATCGAGAACCAATGAGCAAGTGAAAACATGTACGAGATGTAATCAATCAAGCGAATATCTTCTTAGAATTTTCGACTCTAACGTAAAGAAGTTAATCCTAATTGCTACTTGCGATTATCGAAATTGAACGTCATATTTTGTTAACCTAGCGTTTGAATCAATCAATCTCTAGTTGTACACCTAGAAACCAATGAATTCAATTAGAAAGACGGATCTGAAGATATCCAATGTTCATTAACAATATGAAAAGTATCCAGAAAATCTCATCATAATAACATGTAATATGGATCTCTCAACCAAGATAAGAAAATTAGCTACTCATAATTAAATTGAAAACAAAGAAAATAACAAAAAAAATATGTCTCCATCCCTGGTCTTTAATGAAATAAACGAAAATCCCAATTGAAAATCTGTTGAAAACGTAAAGAACAAAACAAGAAAAGTGCGGCAGTCCAGAAATTGCTAAAACCTACGATGATGATTTCTGACCCTAATATGTATATCTATATGCGGCAATCATCCAAGTCTCCTATTTGATGTTAATCTCCTCATTTTCTTCTCTTGATTTTGTCCAGATTAGGTACTCTTCTAATTTCGGTAGGTGACTTCTTGGAATCTTTAAAGATTGTGTTTCACTTGAAATCAACTTCTGAAATTTTATCTGCAGATTCTAGATTCCGTCCTTAGGCGTGCCCACGCAAAGTCTTTGAATTTCGGCCAAATTGGAGATTTAGGATTTCCTTCCTTCTTTTGCATCTTTTTGATCATATTTCGTCCCTAAGGTGTTGAAAACTATTTGTAAACAATTATAAAGCAATTCCATTAAATTCGAATAATAATTTCAACATCTTAACAGTAATTACGCCCAAAATATATGCAATTTAAATGACTTAACAATTCTAAATTTATTTTGTGACTTTAATTGTAATTGATTCAATACATATTTGGGTGTTGTGATAATTGTGCATGCTTATACTTGACAACAAATCGAGAGAGTAATTCAAAAGTAATCATATTAGATTGTACAACAAAATTTGACAGTTTAATAAGTCCCATAATTATCAAATTAACAATCATTTTAAGAGAGATTTTGTGTCATAAATTAATTATCCAATAGATAACTTCAGATTTAATCGAAAACTTCAGGGAAAGTTTTGTAAAACGAGAGGTTACAAATATGAAATTTTCGGATTCAATTAAGGTTAATTGATTAGGTCTTGAAAGAGAGTGATCAATACATTAGAAAATCTATTATCAACACATAATTGGATTAATAATAGTTAAGGAAACAAAATAAAGAAAGAATAAGTCATAAACAGTCATCCTTGATCAATCCCTAAATTAATTTGGCAACTCATTTCTTATTTGCGTATTTGCTTTGATTTATTAGTTGTTTCGATTTCTATTTTTTGCTTTTATTAAAAAAATCAATTTCTTGTTACTATAGACAAAGAGGATCAAATTGGTTCTTACATAATCCTCGTAGGTATCATACCTTTCAGTACTACAATACACGATCCATATACTTTGGGTATTGAGCGTTTTATAAGATATAAAACTTGCTCAACAATCTTAAGGTCTTCCTCTTACTATATAATCTCACAAATGAATGTAACTAATACCTACTTTGGCACCTTAATTTCTCCGTATTCACTTAGCCATTACAAGTTACACAATTTAGGATGCTTTATTATGGCTAGTTTCAACCTTTCAACCAACAAGATACTATTAACATTGGTATAATTTCCACTATCAATAATAAGACTATATATTATGTTATTTATATGGAACCTAGTATGAAATATGTGCCCAAGTTGAACCTCACCATCCTCCTTAGGTTGTATATTAAGAGCACATCTAGTAACCATTGTACCTCCATAAACAAGTCCCTCAATGTTGACATCACTATCATCCTACAGTTGTAACATCTCATCATCAGTTGAACTAACATTCTCTATATCACCATTTCCTATAATAATTATAGATCTTTTATTTGGACATTAAGAAGTAATATACCCAAATCCTTGGCACTTAAAACACTACGTACATTAAATTTTACCTTAAGATGTAGCCACTGAATCGCTTGTCTTTACATCTTCTTTAGGTTTTGAGAGAGATTCGTTATCCTTCCAACTTGATCTATATAAAGAGATAGAAGTCAAACTATATTTGGAAGCGCCCTTATATTTCAATTGCCTTTCCACCGTGATAGCTCTATACAACAAATCCTCTATCTCCTTATAATGTTATAGCTCCACCTTGTCAACTATCTCTTATTCAATCCAACAATAAATTTAGCCATAGTAACCTCATAGTCCTCCTTTATATTAGACCTAATCATAGTTATCTCTATTTTCTTATAACAATTCTCCACTTTTATGGAACCTTGAGTTAGACCTTGCAACTTTCTACATGAGTCCCTATAATACTGGCTACATATAAACCTCTTGCACGTTATTGCCTTTATCTCTTCCCCTAGCTGAATAGCCCTCTCACTATTGATATTACCAAATACTAACATAATCTTTGAACTTAACCACTTTTAGTTTAATCTTCCTATTTTTAAGTAATTATGATAATCAAACATATTTTCGACCTTCCTCTCCTACTCAAAGTAAATTCAGGATCATTCTTCTCATAACGGGTAGGAATTTTTATTTTAATATTACCTAAATTTCCATCTCATTATGAAATAAAGTTTTTACCCTTTCTAGAACTAATCTCATCATAATTGAAACCCACCTCTCCTCCTCCTCAAATATAGGGTTCCTAAAAGACTTAAGTATGAATACGAAGTCTAAATAATTAAGTATCATATTTAAAATCTTGAATTTGTCTTAGATAGCGTTTTTAAACCTCTTGACTCATTAAATTAATTTTTGCATTATATCTACTATTACTAATATTTAATCCTTCCAAGAAAATATTAGTAATAAACAAATTAGTTTTTTCTTACACACTCCCATACGTGTTTACACTTGAGTTTAGTTTATTATCCCACTCAGGTTTTACTCAATTTCAACTTTTCTCAATGATATTCTAACCACTCTTTCCTTTTACTAGCCAACTTCCATTAATTATAATCCCTTTAAGAAGAACTATATCAGTTGTCCTACCAAAGCAACAAGTGATAATGAGGTGATAGCTTTTATTGATAAAATAAGGAGGAAACAATGACAAAATGAAGCTAAGAATAGGTTTAAAAAATCAATAAGAAAGAACAAAGGAAGTGAAATCAACAAGAAAGAATGAAGAAAGTGAAAGCAATAAGAAAGAACAAAAGGAGGCAAAATTAACAAAAAGATAACAAAGATGAAACAAAAACTAAGAATACTTCCTAAAGTTAAGAAGGATTAGAATACTTTATAGCACACTAGAGCACTTAATAACATGCGAAATATATGATATTTAGATTTTATGTGCATTTTTATTTTTTATTTTTTATGTCTTTTCTTTTTGTCTTTTCTCTCATTTTTCTCATTTTTTCTTTTTTTTTACGTATTTACGATGTAAACTAACTCAAAAACATAAGAGAAAAGTGAATGGAACAACTTTGATTGAATAAGAAAACATAAAGTGAATGCTAGATTAAAAAATACAAATACAAAAAAAAAGAATATGATGGATAATGAATGGCAAAATCACAAATAAGAAGAAAGAAGAAGACAAATTTTTAAAAGGTACATAGTGAAGTGAATCACACGTTAATACAATACTCAGTAATGATAGATAGATGCACAAGAAGGGGAGGGTTGAATTGGGGTAAACTTTTCGTTAAACCCCTTTTGAAAAAATTCTTTTGCTTAAAACAAAACTTGTTCGTTTCAAAAGAACTACTGTAAATCACGTATGTAAAAGTTTCTTCTGAAACTTGCGTAAAACAGTAATATCAAAAATCACGATTAAGAGAGAGAGAGAGTTGAGAGATTTTGACACAGTAATTTTTATACTAGTTCACCCCAAACCATGGACTACGTCCAATCCTCAGATGACTTTTTGAGATTTCACTATCTCTCAACACTTTACAAGTATTCTTTTTATCTAAGCCTCTTTAGGTCTCTTTACAATCAGTATTATTTTACACTTAGCCTCTTTAGGCTATCTATATCACTTTCAAACTAAAAAGTGTTTCGAGCTTGCTATAGAAAATATCACTCTAGCTTTTCGCATAGTATTTCTCAAGTATTGATAAGCTTTTGATTTCGCTTTGACAAAAAGTCTCTAAGCTCTTTGACACGGCTAATATTTATAGCCTTCGTCTTCAACTGCTTCTTGATTCTAAAAAAAAACGGTTATTTAGTTGAATTCTGTAACTGGCTCAGACTAATGCTTCCGTCTGCTTTCTTTCGTCTGCTTTTCTACTTTTAGCTTCTGCCTGTTTCCACTTTCGTCTACTTTTCTACTTGGCTTCCGTCTGTTTTTCTCTTTCGTCTGTTTCCGCTTTCGTTTGCTTTTCTATTTGGCTTCCGTCTTCTTTTCAAATAGCTTTCGTCTGTTTTTCATTTTCCGTCTGCTTTTGATAGCTTTCGTTTGCTTTTTATCTTGCGTTTGCTTTTTCGTTCGTCTGCTTTTTGTTTATCATCAAAATTATTAATCGTAAAGTCATTTTGACTTAACAATCTCCCCCTTTTTGATGATAACAAATATCTTTATTAGAAAGATGAAAAGCTTTACAGATTATAGCCAAAAATACAAAGATAAGAACTTCAAGTTTTCTTCAATCTTGTATCTGTCCCTGTCTTTTCTTCTCTTCTCTTTCTTTTCACTTCTCCCCCTGTTTTCTGTTTCCTCTTCACTTCTCCCCCTATTTGTTATTAATCAAAAACTGATTATAACTGAAAGTGTTGCATAAGCTTCTTCATCATTTTTTTAATCTTCTTGACTTCTTTGCATAGATGAGTTACTTGTGCTTGTAAGTCAAGTGCAGCTGTTGGTTGATCATCTACTTGTGGTCGTTCTTCTTCAAAAGCAATTGTTGTATTGTACGCGTCTGAAGTTGGAACACTAGTTTCAATGATCTGGAGGGTTGGAGGTTGAACAGGAAAGAAGGGTTCAGGCAGATCTAAGTCATCAAGAACTGGTAGGCGTGGAGCTGGTCGTCCAAGAAAAGGTATAATCTCTTCTACTGAAGATATTTGCCACAATGGCCTTTGACGTAGAATAACCTTCACAATGGGCTCAATTAAGCACATCATGTCTCCAACCTTTATTGGATTGAACTGACCTTCTATAAGTTCTCTACCAACTGGATCATTTATCATTGATTGACTACCACTTGTTCCTGAGTCTTCTGAAATGTGAAAGGAAATAACCTTTCCCATCATCTTCTTCTCTACATACCCTGCTTCAAAGCACGCTTCGTCTATAAGACGCACTTCTTCTGTAATTTACTCTACCGTTAAATCATCCATGACAGGTTCTGGGAATAACTTCATTTTTCCCTTATCATTATTTCGTTCAATTGGACGCCTTGATTGAATATCTGGCACAACCTTTATCACAGTATCCTCTGTGATTGGAAAAATTGTGTGCGGTTGGTTCGTCATCTATGTTGGATATGGTTTCTTTCCTATAATCTTCAAATGCTCATAGAAACTCTTCTCATCTTCATTCAACAGATGCATTGTGCAGTTATTCACAGGAATAGGTTAGAAATGTACCTTCACTTCTTTTCTCGGTACTTCCTTGATGATTATTGAATTACTCTTCGTCTTTTTAACAGGATGAACCACCTTTGTCACTTTGAATTATAAGTCTTCTTTTCTCAGAGGGTAAAGAGAGTTATCCCGTTCCTCACTGTGTTCTGCTGACTTCTCCATTTGAACAACAATGGGTGTAGTCATCTCCTGACTCACTTCCTCAAGAATAGGAGTAACATTCACCAAGCTCATTTCCTGAGTAGTAGAA
>JANZLX010000002.1:25401782-25414718 GCA_025531955.1 Erythroxylum orinocense
TAAAACCAAACTCTTTTGTTTTATTAATAATAAATATTTTCATTACAAAACTGTAACTGAAAAAGATAAAGTTACATGTAAATACACTTGCTTTCCAGGGCACTATATTTACATAACTCCAATAGCGAGTATATCTCGGGGTAATCTCCCACGTTAGGGAGCATCTTAGCCTATTCACTGCGGTGAGGTAATTACTTTGTTGTTGGTTTTCACTAACTTGCAAGTTGGGTTCCCAGTCTATCTGCGGACAAATTCGAAGGATCAACTCTGTTCTTCCTTGTGGCAATCAACGCTATGCTATCAAAGGGTCCTCCAGTTGTCTCCGATGAAGACCGACTATGGGGGTTCAAAATGCTTTCAATTCCTTATCTCATTGGGTTGTCTTTTGTGGATTGAGCATCAGCTAGCTTAGGCGCCCCTATTAATTCCTATTTGGTTTGAGTCTGTTTACGTTTTATTTGACGCAGGCAGTTTCAAGAGTAGTGATTGGTTTGTAGTGTGGCTTGTTGCTATATACCAGATTATTGTGTCCTCTGAGGCACTTGTGTTAGAACTTTTTGTACATATCTTGGTTTAATTTATTAATTTTTCTGACTTACCCAAAACAAAATTTGAATTTCATTATAATGGGGTATTAGAAAGAATGATAACAATAAATAATGGGTACAAGATTAAAAGGAAGAAGGATATGGTTGTTGATGAACTTAGCATGCTAGTCCTAAAAGGAGTATTAGAAGATAAAGGACATATACTGATATCTATACTTTATAAATTTCCTTATGAGTCAATGAGAAGCTTAAAGGAGTTAAGCTTGCATCATGATAAGGACATGTTGCAGTGCTCAATTGTATGGAAAAATTAAATTACCATAATGTCAAAGTCTACTACGAGCATGGTTATAAGCATCCTATAACAGATGGTGAAGAATCTAATTCTGATATTGGCAGTTGCTCTAAAACTAATACATAACATTATATAAGTATGAATGATGAAGGGTTGTTCCAAGTTCAAGTGGAAGAAGATTTCATTATTATATATATGAGGGAATCTATAGATGATTCAATTAAAGAAGAGTTATTTGTAACTGATGATGAAGAATATAATAGTGCAAGAACAAATCAGAAGATATATATCAAGACTGTATATAATGTATTTGAATAAGATAATGTTTTGGATGGGGGTCGGAAGTATTGAAAAGTATTGCAATGAAAATTGTGAGTATTCCAAAAACAGACAAAGACAAGAAGGAAGTTCATATGGTTAGTGTAGTGAATATGAAGATAGTGATGCTAAAGTTTAATCACCAATTTGTAGTGATGATGAATGGTGTGAGTCATCTATTTTAAAGAAGAATACATTTTCTTTATCCAAAAGTGGATATGAAGGATTTTAAATTTGAAATTGCTATGAAGTTTAAGGATGAGAAGCAGTTGAGGGAAGCAGAAAGAAAATATGCAATTGCTAACGAATATGATATTTTAATGGTGAAATCTATTGTGAAAATGGAGGTTGTTTGTGAGCCATGATATCCATTTTGGGTATATATTATATGGATTGGAAATTAAAAAATATATATGCTATTAAGATAGTAGAAAATAAGTATAATTGTAAGAAAGTGCAAAGAAACAAGCAAGTTAGCAAGAAATGGATTACAAATGAATTCTTACATAAGTTTGGGAGGAACCCAAATCGGCTAATTTCTGAGATGACGGATGATCTTCAAAGAAAATATGTATTATAAGTGGCTAGATCCCAATGTTATAAGGCTAAATAGGAAGCCATTATCATGCTACAGGGATTTATAGAAGATCATTATGCCAAGTTATGGTTTTATAGACAAAAGTTACAATGAGTTGACAAAGATGGGCAATTCATCATTCAAAACGAACTTGATCAAAAGTTTATAAATCTAATGTCTAAGACTTTTTATATGGGATTTAGTGTATTGAAATATGTATTTCTTGGTGGATGTGAAAATAATTGGGCTAAACGTATGTTTTTAAAGACATTCTTTAAAGGTGTTTTATTAGCTATAGTTGGTTGTGATGGAAACAATCAAATGTTTCCTATATCTTTTGATGTGGTTGAGTGAGAGAATTACCAACCTTAGAGTTAGTTTTTGAACATTCTTGCTGAAGATATAAACATAAGTGGGAATGCATAGGATTTTTTAAGCAATCAACAAAAGGTAAACTTTAAATATCCATACATGTGAGGTTTACTTATTAATATCCTTTGAGTTCTTCAACTTACATTACTCATTTTCTTTATTCTAGGGTTTAGTGGATGCATTAAAGAATCTCTTCCTATAAGCTAAACAAAGAAAAGGTGCCCCAACATATTATGCATATTAATCTAATGTTCATAATGGCCATATATATAGGAGTTTATTTTGGAAAGTGGCGAGTTGCACAAAGGAAATGGAATTTAATAAGGTAATGGAGTAGTTAAAGAGATTCCAAATAAGGCATACGATGATTTCATAATTAGGAAAGTAGACTTTTATAAAGGAATTTATAAGCATAAGACCAAAGTGTGAAATAGCTCAAAATAATGTATAAGAGACATTTAATGGAAGCATTTGTGAAGCCCATACAAAAAACTTGAACAATATGTTAGAAGATATTCGAGTTGCTTTAATGACTTCGATATATTAAAAAAGGACATGATGCTCAAATTCACCGATGACATTTGCCCAAAAATGAGGAAGAAAATAGAGGTTCCACAATGGGAAGCAAGATACCATATCATTAAGACTAATGAAATTTTGAAATTCAAAGTCACACTTTTTACAGACAAGTTCATCGTTGATTTACAAACACGAACTTGTCAATGTAGGCTTTAGGATTTAACAAGAATTCTATGTAAGCATGTTATGGCTTGTATATCATATCAGAGGGAGGATATTGATGTTTATGTTAGCCGATACTACAAGCATGAATGTTATATAAAAGGTTATCAATATGCTATGAAACCATTAATGGTCTAAAATTTTGGCCAAAAACTAAAAATCTATAGCCAATATTACCTCTTTTGATCAAGAAAATGCTTAAAAGACCCAAAAAGTTTTTAAAAATAGATAAGAATGAAGAACCGCAAAATATGAACAAATTGAGCAAGGTTAGAATAGTTATAATATAAAAGGATGGAAAAATAAGGATCAACTTTTGAGGCAACCTAAATTGTTAATTCTTTGGTTCATTTTATTTCAAATATGGATTAAATGTCAATTTTTCATGACAAAGGATACATATATGTATAATGCAGTGAAAAAGAGGACGACTACAAAAAAATAAGTTCCTTTATCCAATATTGGTAGTTGTCCAGTTTAAAGACCCACACAATTAGTACCTACAAGCTCAAAAACTACATTCTCTATCTTAAAAAAGGAGAAGAGGGTGGTTAGTGAATATTCACATTTAATTTCAAGTAACTCTTCTCTAAACTATTTAACAATATAACAACTTTTATTTGTACAGACAACTAGAGGATATGGAGTAACATTTAAGGAAATTAGTGAAAATACTTATTTTATGGTTGTCACTTAAGTACATCTTTACATTGCTTATTTGTAACTATATCGTATGTGCTAATATTGTGCCTTTTGTTTTTTATACTTTACATATGAGTAAAAGTCAATTTTAAGTTTTTAAAGCTCCAAATAATAATGCAATTACAACTCAAGCTTCCCAAAATGCAATTGACAATGCAACTCAAACCAAGAGGAGCAAATTGAGGGCTGAAAGATCAACTCTAAGAAAATATCAAGTTATAATGGTGAATCTAGTGCATATTAAACCATTTGTTGATGATTTTGAGCATTATGTTTGTTATGATTTGACAGATAATTTAGACAGCCAAATTTATGGTTTGATTGAGAATTTGGACATGTATTAGTTATAATAGGCTTGACAATTTGAAGATTGGTATTATTTATTCTTTGGTTCTATGTTTTATTTTATAGGTGTATTTGTTTGATTACGTGTTTGACTTGGAATAAAAGTTACAATATATACATATGGCTGGTTACTAATGTAGTAATTGTAACTTTGTTATTAGTTATACTTTGGTTTTGTCTTTTGTTTTAGAGGTGTATTTGTTAGGATTCAACAAAATATGTTATCACTGCATTATGATTAGTAATGCTCGGCTTTCTTATGTATCTGAAAAGATTATTTGTTTAAGATAAGCTACTTGAATATTAGTTCAAAACAAAAATGTGTAATACTTATAATTGGTTCATACGTTTAGTTATGCTTGTATTTACCTTTGGTTGTGTTTGCATTTATTTTGGTTGCTTATGCTTGTAAATGCCTTTACTGAGGATAACTCTTAACGCAAGAGAAAGTGAATTATAGGTAATAATTAATCAATATAATTCTTTTTTTTTCTTGGATGGAGATTGTGCTTATTAGTCTATAATGTTTCTTTATCTTTAGCTGAGACAATTTTTAAGAAAAGAAAGATTTTATTATTCTTTGACTTAGCCAAGAAAACTACATTCCACATTGGAGGATATGTTCATATAAAAATTAGTAAAAGAATTTTGATTGTTTCGATTGTTCATTTCTTTAACTTAGGCAAGGAAACTACATTTAAACTACATTTCATATTGGATGATACATTTATATAAATATAAGACTAAAGTTACTAAGAAATAAAATGAGCTACATTTATATAAATAAGATTGGAATCTATAACCAACCAAGCATTATAACTATTGGATATATGAAAATGTTTTGATACTGGAGCTAAATGCATCAAATGCCCTAGATATGTAATCACACAAGACCTAAAAAATAAAAATAAAAATACAAGTACTACATGAATTAAAAAATATATACTTGTCTTGCAAGCAACAACAAATGTTGTGGACAAAACTCTTAGCCCAACGCACAGAAGACATCTGACATAATTTTTTTTACAATAATACGCCTTCAACTCATTTACCAATACTAAATACCTACAAGAAACATATAATTTGAATATTGATTAAAATTTTGTATAATGACAACACTTTTAAAACTATAATTGAAATTCTTACTTTCTTATTAATGTAATGATAAAAGTGTTGATCAATATTAGCTTTAGTATCTGATATCTATAACTTCATCTTCGCATTATTATTGGGGAAATCAATATAAGGAATCTAAAATATATCTATAAATCATGAACTAAATTAAAATAAAATATAATCAATATACCACATATAATAATAATAAATGTTAATATTGTTTTACAGTTAAACATAATGCTTTCTATTGAGAATATATCTTTTTAGGTTTTGCTAAATTATCGAAAGAAAAGTAAATAACATTATTGAATCCATTAACTAGACTTTATACCCTCCCTATGTCAAGTATATACTATGTGCATAAGCAATGAAGCTATATATATTTTATTTCCACCCATATTTGTTTTAATCATATTACAATATCATCATATGAAAATATTAATATATCACATAAAAATAACATATTATACCACTTTTATATTTCTTAATGCAACTATGAAGTATTGCAATGAAGAGTCTGTTAAACCAAAGGACAATGAAAGAAATTGGGTATATAAATGACTATAATTTTTAGAAGGGTTTTCTTTCTAACTCCAGTTGAAATTAATTTATTAATTAAGTCACTCTGCTTGGAGGGGAAAATGAACAAGGCAAAAATATTCATAGAAGAGTGTCGAAATAAAGGTTAGGCCGTCAATGTTGTAAACTTTACTACCCTAATTCATGGTTTTTGTAAGAAGCAGCTTTGTCATTATTTGATGAAATGTATAAAATAAATAAACATCCTGATAGCATCACTTATATAGCTATAGTCAATGCATTAGCAAGGAACGTTAGAATAAAGCTATAGTTGATCACTTTTGCAACAAAGATAAACTATATGTTAAGCGAAGAAAATGGCTAGTTAATCTTTCCAGTGCTATAAACATCAAGTGTACCAATTAGGTTTAAGTCATTCTTCCTTGACCAACCCTAATAATATAAGAACAAACTACAAAGTACACAAGTTTAAGCTTTGGGATCAATTAGATCCCAATTTCAATATTTACCCAACTTATGAAACCACAAATCAGTTTTAATATCACAAAGGCAAGTGAAAAAAAGAAAAATATTGACAGAACATAACAGAAAATCGAAGATAGATAAAATCGCAAAGAAAGTGATGGAATCTCAACAAGAAACGAAGGAATCTTATAGGATTTGGCAAAAATGACATTGTTGGAGAGTTTTATGAGAGATAAACAAGAATTGGTAGGCAGACGAGAGTATGGCATACGTTTTGCGAAAATAGGGCAGATGGAAGGAGCTAAATTCGTTTATGGTTTTTCTTATTTTTGTTTTATTGAATAATAATTTTATTTAATTTTAGTAATAACTGATGTGGACTACTCAACCACTTGGCATCCTAAGTGTAATTTAAGAGAACTAATGTGGCATCAACTTTATTAACATAAAGACTAATATCGGACCATTTTTGTGAAAAATTGAAAGTTATAATATTTTATTGTCACTTTTTAAACTTCAGATTATAATTATAAATTGTGTAAAGTTTGAATTTTTTAATAATTAACTCCTTTTTTTATTAAAGTCACATGCCTTAAGAAATCAACATTTTACTAGTAATAATGGTCATAAATAAAGGATAATATTGACCTATATTTGATACAAAATGAGAGCTCAAATATCAAAAGCATTAAAAAATAAAATTTAGACTGATTTTTATAATTTCTTTGAAATTGCAAATTAAAATATCCAAATTTATACCAAATAATTATTTTCCCAACCTAATTATTCAATCAAGCTCATTCTTTCACGTAAATAATCATAATGTAGACTTGCACTCATAATGTCATGATCTATTACCCTAAATGATGCAAAGTATAAATTATGTTCTTTGCTTTAATAAAGTGGTCAGGTCATACTAATAGTAGAAGATATCTTATGCCACTAATATGTAAAGATAAATTCTCTAAGATTCTTTCCAAAATTATTGGATAGTTAGAGCAAAGAATGAAAGACTTGTGGGCCTATATCAATCAAGTTATTTGGTTCTAAATCATTGACTTGCCAAATGGATTATCTATAGTACATAATTTGAGAGATATTACGTGCATCTAATAATTTAGTCATAATGAACTCAAAAAGTAGCAATTACAACTTCCACTAATATATCTCTCCCTCTTTTTTTGACCTCCTAAGTCATCATGAACTTAATTCACTTATTTTTTTGATCCAAAAGATAGAAAAGACTTTACTTAGTCTAAATTATTAATTTATAGTGTGATTATCAATAAAAACTTGTTATATTAGATGTTATAAGTACTGTTGCATCAAAAATTCATCAAAAGAAAAACATTATATGTTGCAAATTAAACATTTTGGAGATCTATGAGAGCTTTTTTAATAATTTGTTCTTATTAGTCTCATATAGTATAACTTGAATTTTACTATTAATCGTGATAACTATGACTTCATATTTTTAAAAGGATTTCTTATTTAAAATTATATGTGTGTTATTTTTAATAGAAATATAATAGTATATACTTTATTGAATTATTTTGGTGTTCTTTTTAGTATTTATGCATTGTTAACCAAGAGGATTTATCATTGTAATCTTTCTAGTGAATTTGTGTTTTTTTTTACCATATTATTTATACATGCATTCGTATATGGTTATGTAATAAGATAATTATAAGATAGCTATCTTCTTTTACTATTTATGTTGAAGTTTTTTATTATTAATTTTATTACTTATGATGAATTTTTTGAACATATATTGAATATCATAACAAATTGTTTCAAGTTTAAGGAGATATTAAAACTTATAAGGTTTAAAGTTCTTTATAACCTCTAGTAAGTTTTTCATAGGTGACATAGATTCAAGTTAAGATCATTATTTGGAAAACTAAACCAAATTGGATGATCAAACCAAATTCAATTAAAACCACCTAATAGCTTGGGCAAAAAAAATAAAAAAAAGTTACTAATTAACTATTTAATTTTGTAGTCCTTTTATATTGAACTAGAAATCAATAAACTGATTTGGTTCAATATGAAAATCAATTAATGGAGGATAAAGATCATCATAAGTTTTTCATAATTTAATTTGGATGTGATTATTGTATAAAGTAGAAATAGATTTAAAGTAGTAGATTTCAGACCTTAATATAATATGAGAAGACTTGAAAGATGTGATAAAAATAAAATTTTGTGTTTAAAAGAAGTGAAAATAAGAAGAAAAAGAAACACCTTCGCTAAGTGAATTATGTAGAGACACATCAATAGTTTAGTTAGCGTTTATATCTACTCTCGATCCTTCTTTACTTAGGGCTAATTATTAAAAAAATTATGGAGTTTAAATGTTTTATATGATACACCGCCAACTTCAAATTTTATCAAAAAATACACCAAGTATCCAAAACTAGATCAAATTAGTATGAGCCTCATTTCAAGCAAATAGTCTTTAAGATATTTTATTCATTTTGACAATTTCAAATGAAATGACACCTCCACTCAACTTAAAGAAAGGTAAAATGTAAACATACCAATAAATGCCGAAACTTGAAACAACTAATTTATCACATAAATAATTCCTGACATATTTACCCAATTCATTGAGTAATTTCCAAATTTATGGAGAAAGTGAGTAATTCATTGTCATAAAACAAAATTGCTACGTTTTTATTAGGTAAATTTACGTTTCAAGCTCGAAAGAAAATCAGTCTCAACCATTTAAAGGATCTACTTTTCTTAGCTAATATTTAGTCAACCAATAATGTACTTAAAGAATAAAGGGCATGTTCTCATTATTTAAAGGATATGGTTTATATTTTCAAGCTAAGCCAATAACCTAGGAAGAAGAAGTTTTGGTCACCTAACACGAAAAATTACTTATTATTCTTATTTTGAATGGATGCATACAAAAGCTAATATAAAAGACCAACTTGAAATTTTTAAGGTAGTTATAGAAATTTTAGAGTTTGAAAGTAGAATAAAAAAGCAAAGAAGAAGTCAATGCTAGTTAGCTCAATAAATTTCTTATTTGGAGGTAAGATTATTGACAACAAGAAGATGATAAAAATGGTGGTTGAAAATTGTGACTAAAAATTGAAAAATATTGTATCAAAACTAGCTAAACCTCATGATATGAAAGAAAGGAGCACCAATAACATGACAATGTTGTGTTTATATATACATGCATGATTGTTATAATTTTAATGTGCTTTTTCTCATGTATTTAGAAGTTGAAAACATATCTTTGCTTAGTTTGAGTACATATATAAGTTTACATATAAAAGATAGAAGCCTTTTATTGTTTTGTGAACTAAAATTTATGCGTAAAAGCTTAGATGTAAGTTTATTTTATAACAGTTATTTTATAAGGATTTCTGAACCTAGTATTCATTTCATTATGTTTATAACTCATAAATTTTTTTTAATGAATGTTATAATGTAGAATTATTAAACCAAACTTTTGTTTATGTCCTGGTCTACAAATCCAAAATATACATACAGGAATAAAGCAACAAAATAAGTTAAAAATACAACAAAATGATTAACTACTATTATAGCATATGCTAACAAAATAATACCATCTAACATGATAACAATATAAATCAACCTCTTTTGGTAATTTCCTTCCTATTTTAGGCAATCTTGTTGATTTCTTCATTAATTTTTTAAATGTTTATTAGTTGATGTCTCATTGTCGGTTGAACTACTATTTTGAGTTAATATAAAATTATGTTTAATAGGTGTTTGAGATTTTTATTAGATTAAGAGAATGGAATATTATTTTTGTCCTGTTAGTCTGTATGTGAACTTGGGTATTGAGGCATTTATGTTGATTGAAAGCTCAATCATGTATTTCTCTATAAAAACTTGAGTTGTACTTCCTTTTCAAGGCTAAGAATTAGTAATATAACAAAATTAGTACCTTATAAATCAAAATGCATTAACTTTCTTTCCTAAATTATTAACCTATAATATATATTCCAGAAAACTTCTCCATATGTGACTATAATTCCTTTTTTCTCTCTACTCATATCATGTCTTATAATAATATTTTGAACTTTTGCCTCTTTTGTAATCTTCATCTTTCTTTTCATATTCCTATTTCTCTCCCACTCTCAGTCCCTCTCCCTCTCACTCTCACTCTTATACTAGTATTAGGTTCAATTCTAGCCTACCAAATTTTGGCTCTTTAGTATTTAGTTAATTAGTTCAATCAATATTTGACTATTCACCCTTTTTTGATTCTTTTCTTGGTCTACCCCTTTTTCTCTATAATACACAAATAAATATGCACTTAAGTATATAATTACAAGTTAAATGAAGTCACTAAGTAATAAGAAATAAATAAATACATACTTACAGTCACTTATGGTTGAATTATTGATGGTTGTTTCTCCTAGGCAACCTCTTTTATTATGACAATATTGTTTGCAATGTTGAAACCTCATTTAGAAAATTTTCTTACTCATTCATCTTTCCTTTTCCTTTTATTCTTTTTAGATCGCCTTAGTCTTATTCTTATTTTAGGTGGATGAATTGGCTCATATTCCACACCATGCCATAATTTTAGACCATTTAGTGGTTTAATACGATACCGGTAACACTTAATATATATTTATCTTGTATCATTTATTGACAAAATCTTCTAAATTGAGCCTTTAGTAATATATGTAATTGATATGTTGACAAGGTATCTCACTTCAATCTTTTAGTATGTGTTTAGCTAGAATTGTATTAGTTTGTTAATTAATTGTGTTTTAGAGTTTTTATGAGTTAGTACAAGTATTTAAGTTTAATTATTATATCTTTAAAGTACCTTGATGTGTTTTTTAGTGTTTTAGGTCAACATCAAAAAATGGAGAAGTTTCGGAGACACTTGAGTTGAAAAATGGCCTACGATCGTGGCAAGCAGGCCATGATCATGACAGAAGCACTGGAGCCAGCCCACGATCATGGCTCATCTGCCACAATTATGACAGAAGTCCAGTATACGGCCTACGATCGTGGCCCGCTTGCCACAATCGTGATAGAAGGCTTAGATCCTTCAACAAGTCAAACATACTCTTACCTTGATCCTTTACCAAAATCTCTTTAAAAATTCAACAAGTCAAACATACTCTTACCTTGATCCTTCACCAAATGAAGAGTTTCTTAGCTTGAATGGAAGCTCTCATCCTCCTCTTCATTTTTCCTTCTTGAATAAACTTCAAAATCCATCTTGAAAGCTTAGAAAAATCAAAACCTAACTTTTCTTCTTTCTTTTCTCTCAAAACCGACACACTCTCTCATTTCTCTCTTCAATTTCGTTTCTTCTCTTCTTCTCCCTTGCAATTCACTTTTTTGCTTCTCCTTAAAAGCCAAACAACTTGTCTTATTACAATTATGCCATTAATGAGTGAACAATGACCAATTTACCCTTATATGTAAGCCTTGTAACTTAAATAGCTTAAGTGTTCTTCCCAAAATGTCCTCATACATATATACACTTATAAGACTAGTTTATTTCAATTAAACCATATGATAAAATCCTACAATCATTTACATACTACTAGCTCCAAAAATAATCCATCAAAACCTCATAATTAACTAGTCTTTGTTTACCCTTCTTTTGTCTTAATAACTAACATCTTTTACTTCTAATTCCCTTGACTAATGGTCATGGAAAAATTGAAGGAATTTGATAATACTTCCTTCTAGAAAATTGTTCCTCATTGCCTCAATTTTCCAATGACATCAAAATCATTCGATTTGGTTCGGTAATATGAAAGTTATACACCAAACATGTCAGACTGTTTGTTGGATCCCATTTTCGGAACCCAACTCTCTTGCTCAAACATACATCTGTTGGACCCCGCTTGAATTCAGAGTCTAATGCTTGCTCTGATAATCGCGAAACATGAGCGTGCATATTACCTTGAAGGGTTCTTACATTAAACCCTCATTAGCCATCAATTTTTTTTTCATTCTCATAACATCCCAAAAATTTTACACTCAACTTGTTCAATGGTGTGCTAATACAAATCAGTCACTATGCTTGAACTCAATTCTCCTATTTGTGAACAGAATTTGGAAAACTTCAAATCATAATTTCAATTTGACTTCTTCATATAAATCATAGCTCTAAGTCTCTTATTTTCTTTAAAGAAAGAATCATCTCAATCAGAGCTCTATAGCTCAAGATATGCTTTAAAAGCTCAAGTCTGCTCAAACCCTAATCATGCACTCCTAACCGACCTCTTACTTGTTCTAATATAATCTTTCTCAAATCAACTTCAAATGTTACAATTTTTTATAGAGAAAAAGCTACATGTTTAGGAATCCATTGCTTCAAGAATCACTTCATTTGGAGGTCGAATAAGGGAGATATGATCAAAAGAATCACCCATGTTTATACACCAAATCAATTTGAACATATCTTGGTGCGATCGCCATAACTTTCAATATATAAGTCAGATTGCTTTCATTTTTAAACCGTTAAAAAGTAGACTTCAAGATCTAAAACTTTCATGAAGACCACAAATCCTGATTCGGCCTCTAACAGTGCCAAAAATCATAAACTTTCCCATGCATGTCCGTTAAACAGACATGCATGTCCGTTTAATGGACATGTATTGGGTAAACTGTACCAATTCACCCGAGAAAGTCCATTAAATGGACTTCCAAGTCCATTTAACAGACATGGTCGATGAAAGGGGTCCTTTTTGACCTAAGAAGGTCCGTTAAACGAACCTTATGTCTGTTAAACGGACATGGGGCTTCCCAAAACCCCTCTAAACTTTCTTTCATGCTTCCTACATCCTTCCTAACAACATATACACTTATAAACATCAAAATTTTCACTTCTTATCATGCAAAATCACTTCATAACCATTCAAACATCAAATTTATCTCATCAATCTCTCAAATCT
>JANZLX010000002.1:25448697-25462092 GCA_025531955.1 Erythroxylum orinocense
TTCCCTTGTCTCGATGTATGTCTTGGCCAAGAAATAGAAGGTAACCAGAGAAACTGAACACTTTGCAGGTAAATTTTAAAAAATAATTTTAAGCAAATTTACCGACGGAAAAAAATTCCGTAGGTAATTACCGACGGAAAAAATTTCTATAGGTAATTTTCTGACAAAAATTTACCGACCAATGAAATAACCGTTGGTAAATGTACCGACGGTAAATTTATCGATAGTCATATTTCTGACGCTTTTTTCTGTCATTATATTCCGTCGGTAAATAAGCTTACCGACGAAATTTGTCTGCATTCCGTCGGTAATTTCTGTCGTTAAACTTCATTTTTCTTGTAGTGATAGGTGGTATAAGAACAACATCCACCATGAAATCCTGGAAATATTTAAGTTTTCCTTTATGTTGTTAAATGTCTATTATATTTTTCTACAAGCTGGTGAGCCATAAATTTCTCTATTTGACAAATCCAACATTTTGATTCCCTGGAGCAGAAACTCCACCATTCTTGACACTTTGAACCACACAAGGAAACTTTGGGAACTCTTCCTAAAAGAGGTTACTCCATTTGCTTAACCACCGACATCCCCAAAGGATATTATGGCCCTTATATGGCCTACCATATTGGGAAGATCCTACAACGGATCGCACCAAGAGCTCATACCATGATAGAAACAATCACAATCGTAGAAATTAGCTTTCTAAAAATAGAAAGTTTCACGGGAAAAATGGTAACGTAGCTAGAGAGAGACACAGAGAAAAGTAAATTGAGCATATAACTTTGTTTGCTTTGTGGAGTTTATTACTTTTTCTTTACATTGATAGTTGATTACATGAGATTTGCAATTTCTTTATTTTTTAATGCAACAATCTATTTTTATTTGTATTTCGTGTTATATAATTCTATAAGTTAATTGTATTTAAAATTAATATACTGTTTGGTTATAATTTTATATTTGATTGTAATTTTAGGCTCTTTGAATTTATATTTATTTATAAGTGAAATAAAATTTATTTGATTGTTATTATTAATATAGTTATACATTTATTATTGAGATAATTAAGTTTAGATAATATTATAAATAGATAAATTTAATATTAATCTTTAATGCAAAATCTATTATTAAGTGTTAACAATAAACTATTTATATTTCATTAAATTTTAAAAATTAAATTAGTTATAAAATAAAAATTAAATTGTATTTTTATTCGTAATTAATATTCGATAATTAAATAGATATATTTAAAATATGAATAAATTAAATAAAAATTCTGAAACAAAAATTTAATAACTTTTATAAGTTATAAAAGTGCGATAAAATTAATATTAAAATTCAATGTGAATTTCACAATGAACGAGAACAAAATAGAAGTGAATCATGGTCATGGCCCCAAAATTATATAGAATGTAAAACTAGTGGAATGGAATTTATTCACAGAAAATGACCTTAATATCGGTTTGCAGATACTATCCTCCGCTTCCCTGAGTTACGTTCACTTTCAGTTCAGCTTTCTTCTTGGCGACATGTTCGTTTTGGAATTAGAAAAGCGAAGGACGATGTAAGAGGTGCAATGGAATTATATTCATGATGTACCGATTGAAGAATTGCTAGAATAGGAAGGGCAAAGTAGAAGGCGTGCAAGTCTCAAACAATGTCTTGAACAATGTAAATTGAAAATTGCGAAAGCAACTTTCAATAATTGTAGGAAGGAAGGTCTATAATGAGAAAATACCTCCTTCAAGTTTAGGAATGATCGTTTGAAAGAGAGTTAGCCCATAGTTATGCAAAATAGAAAGTTTGATACCCATCTTAACCCCGCACAAACTACTAGATTAGTATACATCGACAGGAATAGGAACTTCCTGGGTCCAGATATCACCCACTAGGATCACCCACTTTAAGTTTAACCTTATCTACAAAAACTAATTGATGGATTAAGGAAACCTGACAAACCAATGGGCTAAGTTGGGGAAACTTATCCCTTGTTTAATTATGGGATTTGTATAGATTTCTGTACCTTAAGAGAAGTTAGATAAGCCTAAAAAGATAAGAGCCATAAACTAGGAAAGCGACAGTCTTTAATATAAACAAATAACAATAACAAGACGTTTCATATTTTCTGGCTGTGCATTGTGAAAGGAAACCAAACGAGGAACTAGCAGAGTCTAGACACCTAAGAGAAGTCAAAAGCCACAGTGAACTACTTGGATTAGAAGAACCAGAAGAAGAGACAAAGGGATGGAGAACCCAGAGCAGCAAACTAAGTCAAGAGTTGTGAAGGTGGAATCAGTGGAGTCATGGGACTTCTACGTCAGCCAGGCCACCAATCAAGCATGCCCTGTAAGTTTCCTCTGTATCTCATCATTTCCTGTAACGATCTCAAGTTGTAAAGGTTGGATTGAATTGTTTTCTTTTCTTTCTTCAGGTTCAAATTCCTTTCTTTTTTGGTTGTATTCTGCAGAAAATAGTCGTAGGATAAGCTGTAAGAGTGTAAAATAATCTTGCAATTAAGAGCAAAGGGTTTTTTTTTTTATTGCATTTCTTTTGATTTTCTTTGGGGTCCTTTTGTAGATTGTTGTACACTTCACTGCTTCATGGTGTATTCCCTCTGTGGCCATGAATCCGTTTTTTGAAGAAGTAGCTTCAGCTTATCCTGATGTTCTGTTCCTAAACATTGATGTGGATGATGTTAAGGTAATTATAACTAATATATTTATATTTTACCAGGTATAAACTGACAATTACTTATGTGAGATGCTCATTATCATAAAGTTCTAATACACATTAAGAGGGCATTTGTTAGAGGCATGTTTACCAAGATATACTTCTTTTCAAAGATGTCGCACCTTAATTAAACACAGGGGCTGAAACTGGTGGCTGGTCAGGATTCAAGTCCTGATAGGTTCAAGGAGTGGATGCGTTCTAATCCGCCAAAATGAAAAAAAAGGTGTCGTACCTTACTTATTCAGGTTGAAAACAAAGTAAACGTAATGCCTAAAAGATTTTATCTTGAGGATCCTATTCTGGGAGATGCTTTAATAATTTTACCGATCATATCCTTTTGTTGCTGGCCTTATCACAATGACTAAAGATTCTTAGTGACATGGACTTGTTGGAAAATTACAAGTGAAGTTATCCCAAGTGTGGCATAAGAACTTTCGTTTTGTTTCTTTCGAATATTCCAGAAAAAATTTGAGATTTTGAAAAAGATATGTTTTCTTTAATGTATTGGTTTGGGTAGGTGGTAGCTTCTAAAATGGAAGTGAAGGCCATGCCCACATTCGTGATGATAAAGGATGGTGCTCAAGCTGACAAGTTAGTGGGTGCAAATCCAGACGAGATCAGGAAAAGGATTGATGGGTTTGTTCAGGCCAGCCGAGCAGATGTAGCATAGTATCATGAAAGTGAACAAATATGTGATTCTGCTGGTCCAGCCCTTGTTGATGGACGTGCCTTCTGTTATTTTATATTTTGAGAAATCCCATAAATCATCTTCATCTGATTTTCTTTGCAACGTGTGTAATTAACTTCCTGGAATGTAAATTCAGATTGATATTTGGCCAAAATACTTAAAATGCTTGATTTCTGGTATTTTTTGACTTGAAAAAATCACGCCGCTTTGTAATTCATAGATTGGGTATTTGGCATTCGTATCCTTTGTTTTGGCTATACCGGATTTTCCATGTAGCAAGGGAAATTAACATCTGCTTGGACAAGTTTCCATTGAAATCCTACTAACCAAACGAAAGTTTTCTTAGTCTGGAAGTTGGTTTTAAATGGGCAACCTGAAGCCCATATTTCTTCCAGAGCTAAAATCCTTCCAAACATCAACCGCTCCAAAGCTGGTTATAAGAACAGTACTCAATGCCATAACAATGCTGACTGAGAATACAATCAGGGAAGCTCTACCATATTCTTGTATGGCTTTTTGGACAACCAGTAATCCAAGAATTGATGCAATGAAACAAATGAAGGCAAAAGAGAGAGCAGTGTCTGTGTGCTCCATGCCTACCAGCAAGTACTGAAATGCTGACATGCTAGATGAAAAGAAGACCATGAACGAACAGGTTGCTGCTGTTATCTGCGCTATTAATCAAGAGACAGTTTATTTATGAATACACTTGCCAACTTTAATCAAAAAAGTTTCACATATATTACCTCTGGTGCTATTCCCACTTGAAGAAGAAGTGGACTGATTAGCATTCCACCTCCAATACCAAATAGTCCTCCAAATGTCCCAGCTAATAGAGCCATTGTTGGGAAAGTATACTTATTTTGCTCTCTGCAACTTCTTGATCCTTCTTTTTCCTTCAGATGGAACTTTAATGTTGATCAGAATCAAAATAAAAAAATAAAACCTGTTGCTAATCTATGGGGTAATCTTCTGAGAACCTGCTGCTTTAAAACTTCTTCTGGGCTGTCCTCTTTTCTCGATATGATCCATGATGTAAAGGCTATCGCAAGAGGAATTTGGAGTGCTGACAGAAGCCAATATTCCATTCCCCAAGGTTCCACTGATATAATGCCCTGTACATGTTAAGCAGATGATTTTCATATTTGGATCTCAAACAAAATATCCAATAACTGATGAATGATTTTCTATATGGATCTCAAACAAACTATCCAATAACTGATAAACTAACATTTCATCTCTCTAATTCCCAATTGCTTTCAAGAACAGTGCTTTTCTTGAAGCACAAATAGTTAACTGACTGAATGATATCATCGTGAGTTTATATTATTGAAAAAATTTCAAGCCAGTACTCCATAGAGAAGTCCAAATTGGGGTACCTTGCTAGTGAAATAGCAACACTAGTTGCTGAGCCTGCAATATGTGAAGTTCACTACACTCCAACCGTAAGAATCAAACATTAAAGACCGATAGTTCCTTAAAAGATTGGTGCTCTACATGAATAAACCCTACCTGGTGTTTAACTTTCCCTCTTAGTATGAAAAGTCCACCATCAAAATTCGTACTGATTACTACTGAATAAAAGCAATCTTACAAGGGATGCAACTCTAGCCTATAAGGGATGCTGCTACCATGTGTTTGATCCCAAGGCAATCAGAAGAGGCTGAAATTAATTTTATTCAAAGATGTCCAGATAGTTTGAATCATTACTTATCTCTATGCTCAAAGCGAGAAAAGATGATGCATCTTCATAGTAGGATTGAAAAAAGTTCAGAAGCTATACCTTTCCTGATCGATTGCCACGAAGAAGGTAAAGAGCAGAAAAGGAGAGCCAGATCAGGACCAACATCCCCAACTTCAGCCATGGAAAACCAGCTTTATCATCTAGTTGGCCACCCAAAAGTGGCTCTCTAGCATTCTTGATAACTTCACTTACATTATTGGTCCTGTCTCCAGCCAACCCGCTTTCCATATTAGCACAACCAATGCTCCTCACCTCTTCTGATTCCAATTTCCAGTGCGCAATTCCATTCTTACAAGTCTTGAAGGTCGACCAAGCAAGAAAAATAGCAAACAGCATTGTAATTAGCCACTCTGGGGAAATAAGATTACATGCAACTCCAACACTAACTCCTAATAACATGCATGGTTCTGACAGAAGTGCAATATCATAATCAATCAAGGTCATGCTGCCGAATTTGGCACATGGGGCGAGCATGTGATACATGACATTAGCCAAGGATCCCCCAGTCACCATAAAAGCTGAGAAACATGAGGCCGTTTTGAGGTCCAGATCTCCAACTATGTTCAATATGGGAATGAACAACCCTCCACCACCGATGCCACCTGCACTTGATATACAAGCAGCAATGAAGCATAGGACTCCTGTCATCACCATTGCTGGTCCCATTTCTAGTTTTCCTTCCAGAAATTGTATCTGATAATCCTTCCACTTTGCTGTCTGGTTAAGAAACTGATCAATTTTGAGAATATTTGAGACGGATTGTGCTCGTAATTCATGGGATTGGCTAGCTCGGATCAGGATGAGGAGAGAGAGAATTAGCGATATCAGAGGATAGTGAGTCTTCATTTTCTTGGAAGTTATTGAGTGGTATTCAGATATGTCAAAAAGAGTCATAAGTGTCATTATATAAGGAAGAACCATTCGATGTTATTATGCACGGTGTCATTATATAAGGAGGAAACATCCGATGTTATTAAGCACTAACCGATGAAAAGGACAAATGAAAAACACTTGCCATGGCATATACGATGATGGGTGGCTAATTCACTATCCACTATCCACTGTCCTCAGAACACAAAAAGTAGTTTGCATTTGAACCCCAAAGTCCAATCTCTCCTATAAATTTGATTTGAAAATTATACATTGCTCCACAGCTAAAAGTGAAAAGTCTTTCTAGTGCAACATGTTGGATTTTGATTCATATGGAAACCTGAAGGGAACTAGGGAAGTGAGGGTTGGTAAACGCTACATGCCAAATGTAGGCACTCTGCACTTGAACATGCATTAATTAAGAAGATACTTATCTATGGCAAAACCCACTTCGGTAGTGCCGGCTTGGCTTCATTTGTTGATCTTATTTATTATCAAAGGGACAACTAGTTTATATTTGATGTACCAATAAAAGACCCATCTAGTTGTACTAAAAGATTAGATTGGGGCAGATTCAACAAAAAAAAAAAAAAAAGGCAGATGATATGTACTCTTCGAAATTTTGAGTCATATCTGGTGTTTGTGATTTGCATATTACGCCAATGTTGTGATACATAACAGGAGTCTAGTTACGTGTTCCAGATCGAACGTGAAAGATAAATAACTAAGAAATGCGAAAAATACCTGATTTTGGTTTCATAATTTCAAATGAACTTTTTGAGGTCAAAACGAGCACAAATCTATCGGCACCTTCACGGGAACTACTCACTGGGACGTGGTTAACGTCTTTCTACAATTTTCTCAAAATGTGAATCTTTGAATGAGTTAGTGTAATTTACGTTCACGAATGACATAAATAACTGCAGGAGACCTTAACCTCTTTATATAGCTTCCATATCGGGCTTCCTCATCACAGGCCCATTATTGGTTTGATCCACACTAATCTAAGTCTATTTTTCTCCTGGACTTCGGCCCATTAATCTAGATCATTTATTTAGCCACTTTATTATCCTTATCTGAATTAAATTTATGTAACTTAACCGATAAGTTATTTAAAAAACGTTAAAATATAATTAATTGTTCTCCACTAAATGCGAAACATTCTCCTCCCTTGGACAATAATTAATTGCGATGTTGACTCAAGTTTAAAAATACAGTTAAGTCACGATAACCAAGTTTAAAAATAAAAAACATTTGATCCAAAGATAATGAAAGTCCATCATTTTGTCCCGCAAGGCTTTTGATACCGAAAAATATCAAACACATGTGTCATGTGTGACACAGGTCCAATATAATCACGCATATCTAATACCTGACTAACATGAATAAGAAATGGGGCGTGACAAATAAGGATGATACTTGTATGATCTGATATGTATGATCTTTCTGTTTGTAGGTCTTGATTTATCTAAACTTTATGCTAAACTGCATATGTGAAACTGCATCAGAGAAATCTTGTTTTCTCTTATTGAATGCTAAACTGCATTAGAGAAAATCTTTATGATCTCTCACTGAATGCTAAATTGCATTATAGAACCTTTATGAGATTAAACACTTATGTCCTCCTATGTGACGTCGAATCCATGAATATACTAATTAAACTATATGTGTCATCATGAAATAGGTCCAAGGTCAATCTGTATATATGCCCAATGACCATTAAAATGCTTAAGATTGATACCGATCTTAAGACTTTCACCTATATTATAACGACGTATAATAACACGTATGACTAGAGATAAACGATGATCATCTTTATTGATTAACCACCATACTGTCATAATACATGAAAATGTACAAACAAACAAGGAGAAACATAATGATCCCTAACTTACAACATCTAAAGACTTCAATATACCTACACTACATAAATGTCTTTCAAACATATTTGGGCGAAGTTCTTTAGTTAAAGGATTAACTAACATTTCCTCAGTCCTTAAATGCTCCATCCTAATGTCATCTTTCTTTATCAACTCTTTATGGTCAAGTATTTGACCTCCAAATGCTTATACCTTGTGATATTCTTATTATTTTTACTAAACAACACAACAACAAGATTATCACAATACAACTGAATGGGTCTAGCCAACGTCTCAACCACAGAAAAATCATAAATCAAAATTTTGAGCCAAACCGCCTGTGAAGCAGCCCCATAACATGCCATAAACATTGCATGCATAATCAAGGAAGTTAGTAGTGTCTGCTTGACACTCATCCACGATACTACACCATCCGTTAACATGAAAAATGTAACATAAAGTGGACTTTCTATCATCCAGACATATAGCATAATCTGAATCTGTATACCCTACTAGGTCCAGATTGTTGACCCTTTTATATGTTAACATATAATCCTTGGTTCCTTTTAAGTATCTCAACACTCTCTTGACTGCATTTCAATTGTCTATCCCTGGGTTAGTCAAATATCGACCCAACAGTCCAATAGCAAATGCAATGCCCAACCTAGTGCATACCTGGGCATACATCAGGCTACCAATTGTAATATAATATGGAACATTCCTCACAGCCTCTCTTTTTACTTAATTCTTTGGACAATGTACCAAAGATAATCTCTCACCATGAGAGATAGGCGCTACAATAAGTTTATAGTCAACCATATTAAACTTTGTAACACTCACTCAATGTATGCACTCTGTGAGAGGCCTAATGCGTGTTGAGATCTGTCTCGGTGAACCTGTATACCTAGGACAAAAGATGCTTCACCAAGATCCTTCAACTCAAAATGCTTAGCCAAAAATTGCTTAACCTCATGCAATATGGTCAAGTGATATAGCACGTCATAATGTTACCAAAATAACTAGACTATAACTATAGTAATGGCAAGTTTAGGTCGATCTCAGAGAGATTAAATCCGATTACATTTCTAAAATTATACCTATATATAAAACAGGGGTGTTTAGTTTGATACTAATTGGAAAACAACGTGAAATTGAATATACAAAAGTAACTCAAATTAAATAGTCGCAAAGTGATAAAATTGACGAATGAATTGAATTCCGATTCTTTGGTTTAATCTTGGCCTAAGCACAATTTCACAGATGTCATTGAATTATCATCTTTACACCTCTCTTAAGACTATTGGTCGTGAATTAACAATAAGCTCTGTTAATCCCAATTTGTCCTTAGATTGTAGTTAATTAAGAAGAGCTCGTTAATTAACCCTAACTATTGGGAAATCTAGAACAAGCTCTTTAAATTTATTCGAACAACCGCATTACAAGTGAGAAAAATGAACCAATATAAGCAATAATCACATAAGCTCAGACTATTTAACTTATGCCACATTATCTCTGATGATTTAATACCCTTAGTTGACACTTACGACCTTCAACATGACTATTATGTATCGCATTCAAGCTCTAGCTATGGGTTTCCATGAAAAATGATTCAATAGAGCATTAAAACCATTCTCATACAATACCCAATCAATCCATATAATATAACGTAAACAATATGAAAAGAGGGAAAGAAAATGATACACAACAACGATATGCTTAATGTGCTCCTTGGCCTCGATTGCACCCCCGAATTGGTGTCTAGAAAGTTAGCCTTCTATCTGAATCTTCAACCTCTCATCATTGGCCATCCTCTCCATCGCCACTATTGGTGTTGAAGAATGAAGAAAAACTGAAGAGAAATGAGAGAAATATGTTTTTAGTCAGGTCCTTCGTGAATGAGTTCTTTTTGCCGTCATAACCTTTTCCTTATGTAGTAAAAAATTAGGTTTAAACCGAGGGACACTTGGCCATTAATAGGGACACCTGCCCCGTGAGTTAATTCTCGCGGGTGTGAGAACACCTCATTGGTGTGACTAAATATGTCACACCTGTGAGTAGCTTCTCATGGCTGTGAGAAGCTTTCCAGCCAACCAACATTTGTTTTATTCTTTATTCTTGTCCACCTGCAGCTGTGAGTATGCTTCATTCTTCATTTCTTTTCATTTTCTTGTCTTCGTCTTGCTTTAATCTTCTTCTTCTTCGTATTTCTAGCATATTTCTCATCTTTCTTGGCATTTAATTGTCTTCTTTTGTTTTTAATCTTCTTCTTCTTGCTTCAAGAAGACAAAAGATTGTGAATATTCAGAAAACGACTTAAATGTAGTGATTTTGACTCACTTTAGCTCTTTCGCTTTTGAATTATGCCTAAAATCATATATGAGTCAAAGTGAGTATCTTAAGCAATTTCATGTCATTAATCGCTAAATGTTATGGAATAATTATACAATCAATTAAGCACATGTCATCAAGTCATTCAACGTGAGCAATATTTCATCCACATATAGTAATAAGAAGATAAATTTGCTCCCCCTGACCTTGTAGTACAAGCATCCTTCAACTTTGTTTTCCACGAAGCTAAAAGAGGTTAGAGCCTTATCAAACTTAAGTATCATTATCTGGAAGCTTGTTTCAAACCGTATATCGATTTTGTCAATTTGTAAACCTTGTTAGTTACTTCTTGATTCTGAAATCCTTCAAGTTGCTCTATATAGGCCTCTTCATAAAGGTCACCATTTAGGAAGGCAATTTTAACGTCCATCTGATATAGCTCCATATCGTAATGAGGTACTATTGCCATGATAAATTTAAATGCATCATTCGAGGATGCAGGAGAGAAGGTAACATTAAAGTTAACCCCTTTTCATAGTGAACCTTCAAGTAACGAACCTTGCCTTAATCCACTCAACTTCTGAGTGTCCTTCATGGTCTTAAACAACCATTTACAATTGACGAGTTTGCAATGTTAAGGCAAATCAACTAGCTCTATACCTTGATATGCTTCATGGATTGCATCTCATCCTTTATTCCATCCCACTATAAATCTGCATTGAGTCCAGAAACAACTTCTGAAAAAGTAACTAGATCTATAATATGTCCAATATCATAATCTTATTCACCTAAATAGACTATGTAATCAGATGGGATAGCAGGTCGTCTTACTCTAGTGGATCTTTGCAACTGCATTGGTTCTTGTATCTCAGGAACCTCTGTTTGTATAGGCATGGGTTCCTATTCCTGCATAGGCATAGTACTAAAACCTTAATCCATGAGACCTGACTGCATGAGTGGCAAGTACGAAATAACTGTAGAATCTATCATGCTATCATCTGAAGGGTAAGAGGGCCCACCCTCATCATAGATATCATATGATAGAAACTTAGCTATTTGTGATTCCACTATTCTGACTCCTCCTTCTCTACAATAGAATCTGTAGCCTTTAGAGTGGTTAGGATATCTAACTAAATAGCAATAAGTAGAATGAGCGTGTAATTTGATTTCATACGGATTATACGACCAGACCTCAACAAGGCAGCCCCATACATGAATGTATGCAAGGTTGGGTTTTCACCCATTCCAGATAATTAGGTAGGTTAGTCCTACTTTGCATTGACTTCATCATGTCCTTTAGGGTACGATTACACATTTCGACCACATCATTTTACTCAGGACTACCTAACATGGTGAACTGAGTCACTATTCCAAATGATTCCACATATCTAGAAAATGGACTTTTTTGTTGTCTTAAAGCACCATATTTGCCATAACACTCTCCTCCGTGGTCAAATCTAACAATCTTGATGGATTTTTTCAATCTTAGTCAACCTACCCCTGTAGCAGTTAACACATGTTTCTAGATCATCAAAATATAGAGTTTGATGATCTGGAAATATAGTCTGAGCATTTATGCCACAACATGTATAACTTTTCCTTTATCAGGGCTCTATTTTTCATTACTTGTTTGACAAGATATGAAAAAGCATATATCTCATTTAGGGTAAGACACATTCTACATAAACCATATGACAAGAAAGTTGTATCAATATGTTTTGTATTAAATGAAAACTATACAACATAAACATTACTTACAAAGATGTAACCTTTTTTATCCAAAATTGATACAAAGATCAAATATAAATTGTGTCATGTAAAACCAAAATGAACCTTGTAGCAAGGTTGAAACATACATTCCTTACAAATATTACATTCACTTCATTGTTGCCAACCATCAGTTTCTCCTCCTCTTTAGTTAGATTTCTCCTGGATTATGAATTCCTACATTGTACAGGCAACATGATTAGATGCTCCACTTTCTAGCCACCAAGAGCTGGATATGGCTATAGCAAAATTAGATTCATAAATTGATAAACCAAGGAGTTATCTGATGGTTTTTGTCTCTCCTTCTAGGCTTTATACCTCTGATAATCTCACTTTTATGTCCCTTTTTTTTATAGAAGAAACACCTCATATTCTTTAGGTCCACTAGGCCTTTACCAATACTAGATTGACCAGCACCAAAATGTAGAGAAGATTTAGACTTTCTACCTTTATACCTAAGGGCTTGACTTTCTCTTCTCCTTTGGTTGCTGACAGGATTGTATAACGAGTGTTCTTTAGCTTCTCCTCCTCTGTAATACAATAGGCAGCCAAAGCATTGAAGTACCATTCCTCATCCTGCGAGTAATATGTTGTCACCAGAATACTAAACTCTGGAGAGAGTGTGCTTAGAGCCTAGTGCAGATATCAGGAAGAGGAATATTCAACGCCTTCAGTTTATTATGGAGATAGACTATTCTTGATATGTACTCCTCACTTCCATTCTCTAGTGTACCTCATGAAGAACAATTCTTTCATAAAGACACTTTTCTCAACATTAGTCGAGACCATGTACCTCTGAGATACATTATCAAGAAAATCTCGCGCTATGTTTATCTTTGGAATTCTACTAAGCAGATGGGCATATATAGATCTCTTAATTGTCATCAAACACATACTATTTGACCTATCCCAAGCTATATAGGCTGCTTTATTAGCCTTTGCACTGCTGGATTGTAGCGCCCCTTACCCTAGGGATACGCACCAAGATGCCCGAAGGTCATTCTGATACATATCCTATGATAAGGACGAGTTACGTTCGATCACTACATTCACTTCATATGGCATCATAACATTATTCACTTGCGAAGCATCATAAGAAATCACAATATTTTTGAAACCAACTTTTTCCTCATTTTATTTCACATAAAACGAAATCTACTTTGTATTTTTCAACAAGTTCTATATGTACATTCCCAAAATCAATTACAGGAGTACTACATGAAAGGGAAAAATACATCAATATATCTAAATCACCCAAAAATCTTAGCTGACCGACTTTTGAGCCATGACTTTCTTTGCCAAGCACAAACTACACGACTGGTAGAGCTTATCAGAAGCTAGAGTCGTCTCTCGGTCCTGAAAAGACAACGTTGCAATTTTGGTGAGTTTTGCGAACTCAATGAGGTAACCAT
>JANZLX010000002.1:25483597-25493734 GCA_025531955.1 Erythroxylum orinocense
TCATAATCCATATAAGTTCACTCAAATATCAAAGTCCTCAAAATTAAACAATTCTTTTCTCATAAATTTTTCTTAATGCACAATTACAAGTATAACATACTTTATATTCAAAAACGCTCATTTAAAATCATTATAATATTCCTAATTTTTATCAAAATTTCGGGGTCCAACACTATCGTCCGGAATCATTCACCATGTCGACATTCCTTGAATAAGATTTTTAGTGAAATGCAAATAATGTATTTGTTACATAATATAGTCAATTACAAACACAACTTAATCGCTATTATAACTTAATTGTAAATTATAGTCATCTTCCTCTTTGGAAGAATAAGAATCAAACTCACGCTCCTCTTTAGATCTCTGACCCTCGTCATCCTCTCCAAATGAAATATCAACATATTTGTTAGATGGATCGTTCAAAGGTTCATTATCTTCATACGTGACAGATGCATTCATAAAAGTGACACCTTCCTGAAACACTTCACTGTCAGTTCTCTGCTCTCCTTTTCCATGTGACACAAAAATACTTCTAGGTTTAACTTTGTAAACCGCCAACCAATTTGTCTTATCTCGTCGTAAGCTTGGAAAAGGGACATAACACACCTGTTTCGCTTACATAGCCAAGATGAAAGGTTTAAATGTTCTCAATCTTCTTCGGTAGTTGATTTCAACTACATTGTATCGGCTATGCACTTTTTTTCTACCATATGGTGTTAGGTCATACCAGTCACATTTAAATATCACACATCGCTTAACTGGCAAAACAGGGTACTCAACTTCAAGTATTTCAATTATTTTAAATATCACACTTCGCTTAATTATTTGGTGTTAGGTCATACCGTGAGGAGCTAAGTCGCTTAGTCAGGGTACCTCTCCACAGTATTCCTTTCAGGTATGTAAGTGTTCCTATCAGCTCAGGTAAGCCTAGGTACTCTGACTTCTTGCCTTTCCTAGACAATTTGAAGCGCCGAATTAATGCTTGGCAGAATCGATTCCTTTCCTATGCTGCTAGGGTTAGTCTTATTATTTCCGTCCTGAATAACATGAGTGTGTACTGGGCTGCTCATGTCGTCTTTCCTAAGAGAGTGACTAAGGCTATGGAGCGGATCTTCAAAACTTTTTTATAGACTGGTACGCATGAGGAGTGCAAAGGTGCTAAGGTTAAGTGGAGTGAGATTGTCCTTCCCCGTGAGTTGGGGGGTTTAGGCATTCTCTCTTTCACTCTTCTACAACGAAGTCTGCTTATTAAAGAATCTGGCGTTTATTTGTGGACAAGGAGGCACTGTGAGTCCGATAGTTACAGGTGTACCGATTGTAGGGCCAGAGTTTCTGGGCTCTCCAGGCGCAGCATTCCCACTCTTGGTATTTTAGAAGTCTGCTACAATCGCGACCCTTGATCTACCCTGTCCTTTGGCATTGAATCGGCAATGGTGAGGACAACTTTTTCTGCTTTGATAATTGGCATGCGAGTAGTCCTTTGTGGGACCAAGTCGCTTTTTTAGGGGTCCGAAATCGGGTCCCCACTGCAGCATCTATTGCGTGGGTCGTAGGGGAGGGTGATCGCCTGCTTTGTCGCAGATTTGGCCACCTACTTGATACTCTTTTGGGCGGAATTACACTGTTTAGCACTCCAGACTCGTTGCGTTGGGTTGCTGCTCCAGATGGAAATTTTTCCACCACTTCAGCTCGTGACCTTGGGAGAGCAGTGGGGGAGAAGGTGCCTTGGGTTGCTTTAGTCTGACGACAGGTATTGTGTCCCAAATCTGCTTTTTTTTTTTTGGCTTGCAATTAAAAACCAATTGCGTACTAAGGATCGGTGGTTTGGTATTTTTGATCCTCCTTGCATGTTGTGCAATCTGGTAAATGAAAGTAGGAACCATTTGTTCTTTGATTGTGCGTATTCTAAAGCAGTATGGAGTAGGATAGTGCACATGTTAGGCACTTTGCGTGTTGTCTATGATTGGAGTGTCGTTTTGCAAGAGATTCTTCGTCAATCTACTTTAGGTAGGCAGGATGGCTTCTTTATTAAGGCCTCGTTTCAGTTGGCTCTCTAACACATCTGGCGATAGCGGAACAAGCGCATTTATCAACAAGTCAAGCAGAGTAAGTATGAACTTGTTGACTGTATTGTCAATTTGATTCGGGAAGCCCTCCTTGTGTCTGGGAAGCAGGATTCCCTAAATGTAGCTATGAGGCGGCGTTGGTTTTTGTGATTTGTGGTTGGTCTGTTGTTTGTGCTCTTGGGAAGTAGGGGTTACCCCCCTTTTTTTTTCCTTTGCAGGTTGTACTATATCGTACATTGTAGTTTCTCCAATTTGGTAATTTATTATTTCTTTAAATTAAAAAAAAAAGTTGCAGATCAAAGGAAAAGGAATAATTGCAGTTTTTGTAGGTGAAAAAAAGAGGTGCATAAAAGATGTTCATTATGCTCCATTCTTGGCTTACAATTTGTTAAATGTTGGACAGGTAATTGAATATGGTTATTTAGTTGTGTTTAATGATGCAAAATGTGTGATAAGAAACAAGATTACAAATGAAATTTTTGCAAGTGCTTGAATGTCGTCAAACAGGATGTTCCCTCTTGATATCTCTATAAAAGTAGTCATGATGAGCAAGGCATTGTAAGAGAGCAAATTATTTCATCTGAGATATGGGCATCTAAACTCTAAAGGCCTGTAGTTGCTTAAAGAAAAGAAGATGGTCAACAATTTATCATCAATTATCCCATGGAAGTAAGTTTGTGAGGGGTGCATTCTCGGCAAGCAAACCAAGAAGGCCTTTCTGGTAGGAAAATAAAGACATGCCATCGATGCACTAGAGCTAGTACATGCTAATCTTTATGGTCCAATGAGAGCTAAATCTCTAGCTGGAAGTAGGTATTTCCTTTGATTCATTTATAATTATAGTAGAATGAGTTGGGTCCTTCAAGTTATTCGAAACTTTCAAGTATTTTAAGAAAATTAAGGCTATGGTTGAGAAGCAAAGCGGGATATATCTTAAATTCCTTATACATAATTATGGAGGTGCGTTTACTTCTAAGGAGTTCTCAATTTTTTGTGACAAGCAAGGCATCAAGAGGGAGTTGATAGCTCCCTATACTTTGGAGAAAAATGGAGTGGCAGAATGGAAGAATCATATTGTAGTTGGGATGGCCCATTTAATGCTCAAGTCCAAGGGATTACCAAACAATTTCTGGACAGAAGGAGTAGAGTCAACTATCTATCTTCTCAACTTGTCACCGAGTAAAATAGTGTGGAATCAGACTCCATATAAAGCTTGGTTTGGGAACAAATCTTTGGTAAGCCATCTTCGAGTTTTTGGTTGTATTTGTTACGGCTTACGTACAAATGTAAAACATAAGTTGGCAGATAAATAAAAAAAGTTTATCTTTATTAGATATGCATCCAATCAAAAGCATATAGGCTCTATGATCCTACAAGTGAGACTATTGCAGTGAGCAGGAATGTAGTTTTTGAGGAACTGGTAAAATGGGAGTGGGAAAAAAAAACAAGGAGTAGAATGCATATTTTGAAGAAGATGAAGGTGAGAGCACAGAAGAAGGGGAAGAAGTAGAGATTGATACGACCAACAACTCTCAGAATTCAACTCCAGAAAAATAAGGTCAGATTCTACATCTGAAGAGCCTTCTCCCAATTCAATAATTCCAATAGTTTCCACTTAGTTTTGGAGAAGTAAGCATAGAAGAATTCCTGTAGAAGAATTCCTCGACGTCGATTTGAAATTGAAGGAAAGGCTGAATCATCGTTGGTTCTCTTCACTGTTGATCCTATTTCAGTTGAGGAAGCTTTGCAACATCAAGAATGGAGGAGTTCTATGGAAGATTAATTGCATTCCATTCAAAGGAATCAAACTTAGGAGCCATCCGATATTCCTTAAGGAAAAACTCATATTATTCTGAAGTGGATATTTAAAACAAAATTTTTGGTAGATGACAGCATTCAGAAATATAAGGCAAGACTCATGGTAAGATGTTTTACGCAGCAACTAGGAATAGACTACGAAGACACATTCCCACCGACTGCTCGAAATGGTGAAGATCATTCTGGCCATAGCAGCACAAAAGATTGCAAAGGTTTTCAGTTTAATGTCAAATCAACCTTCCTTAATGGAGATTTGCAAAAAGAAGTGTATGTCTTCCAACCCCCTAGTTTTGAGGATTCAAGCCCCCTAGGTTCTAGTAAGGTGTTCAAGTTGGGAAAAGCACTTTACAGATTGAAACAAGCTCTTCGAGCTTAATACAACATGAATGATGATTTCTTTCATAAGCAAGGATTTAAAAGAAACAAGCATGAACCTAT
Organism: Erythroxylum orinocense; assembly: GCA_025531955.1. Lineage (NCBI taxonomy): Eukaryota > Viridiplantae > Streptophyta > Magnoliopsida > Malpighiales > Erythroxylaceae > Erythroxylum > Erythroxylum orinocense. The sequence continues at coordinate 25,487,920 of JANZLX010000002.1, forward strand.
GCTATATGTGAAGAAACAAGGTATTGTTGATCTCATAATAGTAAGCTTGTATGTTGACAATATGATCTATATTGATTCATTTTTGCATCTTGTATCTAAGTTTAAAAAGTCAATGATGAGCATGTTTGATGTGACAAATTTGGGAGAGCTGAGTAATATCCTGGGGTTAAAGATTGTGCAAACAAATGCTGGTATTTTTATGTCTAAGAAGAAATATGTGGAAGACACCATATAGAATTTTAATATGGTTGGGTGTAAAATTGTCAATACATCGATGAATATAAGCGAAAAGCTTCAATCAGAAGATGGCATCGGATCTATAAATGGAAGCTTGTTCAGGAGTCTAATTGGGTGATTTTTTATCTGGTACATTCTCATCCAGATATAAGCTTTTCTGTTGGTGTTCTATCTCAGTTTATGCACAAACCGACTACACATCAATTTGGTACAGCCAAGAGGGTTCTTCAATACTGGGCTAGAACAAAGGGTTTTGACATATGGTTTCAAAAATCTAAAATTTTCAGTCTCAGAGGATTCATGGACAACGACTGGGTTGGTTCTATAAAGGACAAGAGGAGCACTTCAGGAAGTTGTTTCATCCTGGAGCTGTTGTTGTTTCGTGGAGCTAAAAAAAACAAGTTGTTGTGGTTTTATCTTCTACCGAGCTTGAATACGTAGCAGCTACAACAGCTGCTTATCGGGCAGTATGGCTGAGAAGAATATTGGGTGAGTTGGGACAAAAACAATTCGAACCAACATATATCTTTTACGACGATAAGTCTGTTGTGATGCTTACAAAGAATTTCTGTTTCACACCCAAACCAAACATATTGAAATTAAACCCCATTTCATACGGGAGCTGTTGGAAAAAAGATAAGTGAAGTTGAAAATTTGTGAAACAAAAGAACAGGTTGCAGACTTAAAGACGAAAAGCTTGGCACAAAACAAACATGAAGATTTCTGTGTTCAGTTGGGAGTCTCCAAGTTTAAATGAAGGGAAGTGTTAAAAGTAAAGACTCGTTCAAACTTCTAATCTTTTGCTTTGATAATAAGTTAACGTAAAATAAGCTAGTAGATTTTGTAGCTGATAGTCTTTCCAGCTAAATTAGTTCTGATTGTTGAGAGTTTATAATTTGGTTGGTTTCTTCACATTAGAGTCATTATGCTAAATTAGTAGAACACCTTGTATATTCTACTGATCAATGCTCTATGTAATTTGGTTGGTTTCTTCACATTAGAGTGGCAGAGTTGTTTTTGTTAATAACATAGAGCATTGATCAGTAGAATCATTCGTTCATATGTGAGCAAAGTGTTCGGGTTCTTTATTTTCTCCTACAATCTAGGGCATTATATCTTGATGATATTATTCTTTGTTTTTGGAAAATTAAATTCCATTAGTGGAGAAAAGAATATACAAGGTGTTATACTTGGGTGCATGATTCTGCCCAGACAATAAACACATAGAAGACATGAACTAGTTAGACCATTACAACAGAATAGATACGCAGAATTGACTTGCAGGACATTTTACACTGTTTGAGTTATATGTATGGCGTACTGCACATTTAATTAAATTGCATTTAAATCAATATTAGTTAGACAAAACTATGTATTTATATACGCTTGATATCAGAAAAACAAATTATTGGTTATTTTGTTAAAACTTTGACATTTGATAAACCTTACTAAAACTAAACACATATTCATGTATATACTATTGTTTTTTTCAAATATCTGGGGTTATATTAGACAAGATAGAGCTAAATATTGTTGAATTCTTATTCACGCGTTTTGGCTAATTGTAAATCAAGTGATGTCTAGTTTAATTATCATGTATGTAACTGAAGTAATTTCTTTCTTAACTTGTCAAAGCTAATAATATGAGTGAATCAACTACTATATATGCTTAAATCTTTGAATAGTCAAGTAATTAAAGATGTCTAACAGTTTATATATGTTGCTAGTTTTGAGGACCAAAGTTGAAACAGAGTAATAATGTAGGTCTCAATTTCTAAATTTATTGCATGACTACTATGTAGCACACTAATCTGAATTAGTGAAAATTAACTAAAATCAGCGGAAATATTTAATTCCAAAAGCAACCAATAAGCAATGTCTAAATTGAAAATGAGTATCTTAATTCTCAAATTCCAGGGCACGTTTGTGTTAGTGTAATGAACAGTTAATATGTACATACAACACAAATAGATCCAAGTTAATACTTTAAGAGCAGTTTTGCCTTGATTTAAATTTTATCCACAGGCTTGGGTTTTCTGGAAGACAGGCATTGGTGCCTCCTAAAAAATATGTCAAAAACTTGTAGAAGCCTCCGGCAGCATCTAATGGACACCAAATCCAAGTCAACTGTAGCATATTTTTATGTGCCGCCTTGCCTAGGAACTTGCCGGTCGTTTTTAAGGAAAACAATTGGACCTGACAAGAAAAGAGTTTGAAAAGGTTAAATGTCATTAGGAACTAACGTCCAATTAATTAACCCACATGTCAACTGGAAAGGCTGATAATAATTCTCTGAAGTTTAGGAGGGCTTTTTTTGGAGATAAAAAGCTGCAAGTTTGTTACGACACCAAAATCATATAGTGTCTAATGGCTACTAAGTTTTTCTTCGGGAAAACAATGGAATCATGAAGTGGAGGTAGCAAACGAAATGTTATTGATGGTATCATTCTTTTCCCTTTCCATTCACAACAAATAAACACCAAAGCAACGATAGCAATGACGACAATGATCAGTTCTTCAATATTGTTCTTGTTTTCTCCCATTTTGTTTCAACTTGTCCTCACACTTGCAGAGCTAAAGCTTCCGCCACATTACCTTTGCCTAGGGGATGATACTCTCACCGTCAACAGTACATACAAATCAAACCTTGATAATGTCCTCATTTCCGTCTCCTTGAATCCTGACCTGAATTTCGGTTTCTCAAATAGCTCATTTGGACAAGGATCTGACCAGGTTTACGCAATTGCCCTTTGCAGAGGTGATAAATCCCCAGAAGATTGCCGAAGTTGCATTTCTGTATCAGTCCAAGCGGCCTCTGAAATCTGCCCCATACACAAGGAAGCCATTCTTTGGTACGACGATTGCATGTTAAGGTACTCCAACAAAACCCTCTATGGGCAAATGGAGTACCGACCATACGTTTCATCGTCCAGTCTAAATAATGTCAGCAATTCTCAGGTAACTCAGTACTATATGGCTCTGAGTTCCCTTTTAGATTATCTGACAGACCGTGCTGCCGCCGGAAATCAGAGCAAGTTCGCGGCCGGACGCGTGACTACCATCTATGGCCAAACATTGCATGCGATGGTTCAGTGCACTCCTGAATTATCGAGGGATAGATGCGCGGATTGTATAGGTTTGGCCACTCAGCTCATTGTTCGTTGTTGTAATGGGAAACGAGGAGGAAGAGTGGTCGCACCCAGTTGTCAGTTTAGATACGAGAGGTACCTGTTCTTCGATCCTCATTTCGACTCTCAGTTCGTGCCACAACCACAACATCCAGCTGAAGTACCGGTATCTTCACCGAAAATAATTCATCCTTCAAATTCAAACACAAAAGGTATTATCAATCTGTTTTTTTTTTTTTTTTCTTAATCTCATAGGTTGAGCCACTATTACATAGTTGCATTTGTTTGAAGAGAATCCGGAGATTGCTCGTAAGTGATGATAGAACATAGGTGGCTACCAAAACTCTTTATGAAGTTCGTCAAGAATTCTAATAATCATGTTCATTTGCTGCACATGTTCTCCTACGGCAACCCGAACTGAGAACATCACAATTTCCTTCTTTTTCCCTCCTTATTTTGTCATTGGCGTAGTATGAACAATAGTTCCTTGCGTCAGTTTGTCCCTTTGTTTTTCACCTATAACTTTTTTTTCATCTCTCCGAGCAACTAATGAGACATCATTAGCCGTCTTCTTGTCTCACTCCATCGATATCTTCACCCATAATGACCAAATGATAATTCCAGTCACTTTCTATTCTCAATTATGAGGGGGAAAAAAACCGTTTCCATATTTCAGATTACGAGCAAAGTCACTGTCGTTAATTTTTTCTTGAGAATTAAGCGGCTATCCGTTGTTTCTACCCTTCTGGAGCTTATGTGCCACCAAATAAAAGACATCATTCTCAGCTAATGTTGATATTGACTAAATCTTGAAAATAAGTAAATACTGTGAAGACGGCAGTGCGTAGGTATTTTATTATTCTTTCCTATTTTAAACGTTTAAGAGAAAATAAATAACGCAACTAAAAATACAGGCTTGGTTGAGAAAATGACATAACCCTCGCTTTTCCTTTATATCCCTCACGCTTAACTGTCTCTAATCCTTTTGCTTTCAATTATGGATTTTGTAGGGCAACCACGTCACTTACTTTGGATCTCGATCCCAGGAGTTTTGTCCATATTACTATGGCAATACCTGCATTTCCCATCAGCAATCTAATTAATATTAGCTACAAAGAAGGAAAGCCATAGTAGGAGCAGATAGCTAGTGTGTTGTAAGTGTAGCTTGGTTTTAATTTCTATAAGATATTAAAATGTTTATGGCTGACAATTATTTTCTATGAAATTCAAGCCACCAATTGAAAAGAAGTCCTGCTCTCTCTTTTCCCAATACTTATTTCTTGATAGTACGATGCCGTAGGAGACAGTAACACAACTATTTAAAAAATTCATTAAATATTAAAAATTAAAATTTTTAATAATAAAACAAACACTATTTTACTTAAAAAAACTTCCAATATAAAGAAAAAATCACTATTCCCGACAAGCAAATCCACTAAATTCAAATGAAGATTTACAAAGTTTGATCTCTCACTTCATAATGACAAGTCTTCTTACAAAATTTTAGGATTTACACTGAAGTTGATATAATAATCAACAAACACTCTAACCAATTTAAAAAATAATAAATTAAAAAGGATGAGAATACAATAGTTTTTACTCTCTCTCCCTATTTTTCCATACTTTTGTACATTATAATTGCACTCTCATGTAAAACCTACATATTTTCCTCTTTTATGTCACGAAGTAGGTTTTCCTACACTATACACTATCGTATACAGGCTCATGTACATGATCACATCTCTTCAACATCACCTTACTCGCAGATGTACACGATCACATAGAGATACATGATCGTCATATGGGGTTGTGTATTTCATGAACATGGGCATGTACATGATCATGCACGTCTTCGCTCTTCACGTTGTTCTTTATACGCAGATGGCATAGGCATGTATCACTCTACACTAGTGTGAGTCCTTACATAGTTAATATACACAACTATGTATGTTAAGGACACAGTCGTGTCCCTCCCTAATAGAGCTTCATTCATCTTGTCTTCACTTGTTCGTTGTTCCCAAAAACTATAAAGGCATTTACGATCACCGAAAGTCTCAAAATAAGATTGGACACTCAACAATCTCCCCTTCTAGCCCAATCATAGGGAAGATACGTTATTCTCCAACATCCACTTGAGAGACATCCCTATAAGCTTATTATATAGCTCATGTTTGCTTCTGAGAACAACTTTAGTTAATATATTATCCATTCATGTCTATATGAATCTTTTTCAACACCAATTGTTGCTCCTCAATCACAGAACTTAAACAATGATATCTGACACCTATATGCTTTGTGTGGAAATGATACATAGTATTTTTTGCTTAAGTGATTAATAGTTTTGATTATCACAAAATACTACTTAGTCTTCTTGCTTCACATCCAAGTCTTGAAGAAACCTCTTCAGCAAAACATCTCCTTACAAGCTTCTACTGCAACTACATACACTA
>JANZLX010000002.1:25520472-25537627 GCA_025531955.1 Erythroxylum orinocense
CATCACATGCCAATGGCTACAATTTCATCATCAAAATTGTTGGTGTTGCTTTTGGCTCAAATCGTCCTAACCATTTCAGAGCCAACAGAACCATTAGATCAAATATGTTTAGAAAGGGGCAATTTCACTAGCAATAGTAACTACGAATCAAACCTGCATCAACTCCTTTCGTCCCTTCCTTCCAACGAGAGCGTTAACCATGGGTTTTACAGCAGCTCCTTTGGCCGAAGCGAAGACAAAGTTAACGCAATCGCACTATGCAGAGGTGATACCAAGCCCGATGCCTGTCGCAGTTGCATTCTTCAATCAAGCCAGAAGCTTAAATAAGTTTGCCCAAACCAGGAGGCCATTATTTGGTACGATGATTGTATGCTAAGATACTTTAATCTTTCCATACTGGGAACCATGGAATTCTGACCTTATTTTTGGATGTACAACCCAAAAAATGTCTCCAAGGTAAACCAATTCGAGCAGGAGCTGGAGGGTTTATTAGATAACCTTACAACTAGAGCTGCCTCTGGTGACTCTCTCCTCATGTTTTCTACAGCAAACGTAACCACCATTGGTTGACAAACTATCTATGCACTGGTCCAGTGCACTCCGGATTTGTCTAAAGAGCAATGCACTGATTGTTTGGGTCAGGCTATTAACTAATTCCAATTTGTGCGTCGGGAGACAAGGAGGCAGGGTTGTTTCACCAAGTTGCCATTTCAGTTACGAAAAGGATATTTTCTACGATCCTGAATATAAGTTAGAATCACATGCTCCATCGCCATTGCCACCACAGCAAAAGGCAAGAGATCCGATAGCTCAACCACCAACTAGTAGCGCTAAAACCGAAGGTATGATACACACACGACATACTATTTTGAAGTTTTTTCTGGTCTGCAACTATAATTTAACTCTCAATGCCATAATAGACTAATTCACCAACTTTGAATGGATCACTCGCAGACATGGAAATAATCACATAGGAATATGTTACTAAACGAACAAGACCCCCTGTGCTCTCAATTGGAACATAGCTTGTTAGTCCCTGTGCTACTAGTTCTGTTGACTGTTTCGCCCTTTTCTTCCTTTGTATTTTCTTTGTTCAGGAGGTCTTGTTCTTTGCTTTGTGTGATGAGAGTTCTTACTCTCTCTCTAGTTTGTACATACTTTCCTTTAATTATTAATTCTTTCTTTTACTGACTTAACAAAAAAAAATATGTTCCTAAAGGAGAAAGTTAAACAGAAATCAAAATTGAGAATCGAACAAGAGAATGATTTTACCATAACCTTCCTAAATATATTAGAGATATCAAATAACTATAAAGATATAATTAAAAATGCCCACTAATAATGTAAGTTTGACTTAATATAATTTTAAAATTTAATTGATAAAGTGGAAAATGTAGAAATCTTACGCAATAAAAAATATATTATAGTTAAAACATAGAAATAAATGATAAAAATGAATGAATTGAAGGAAAATTTTAGAAAAAAATGATATTGATATCAAATGACACAACATTCACACACACGAAAAAGAGCGAGAGAAGAGAAGAGTACAATTTATATTCAATCCTAAAACATACCTACAATAAATTAGGCTTCATTACACTCTTTTATTGGCAACAAAAAACAATAAAAATATAGAGTTTTATTTTTACAAAAAACTATCATATTGGACCAAAATTTGGTCCAATCATATGAAAGCTTAAGGAAGAAGTTATCTCCTCTTAACTTGCTTCAAAAATTTCAGCTACTTCTTTCCACTTGCATGATGATTTCGGCTCCCATTAAATAAGATGTTTCTTGTCTCTTCCACTTGCTTTTTAATTACCATTTAATGAAATGCATGTATCTATCTTCTTCCATGCAAAGCTAGCTTGTTTTATTTATTAACATGGCCTTCCTTAAATCAAGTTTCTAGAAATTTATCATTTCCAACAATTTCTTCAATTTGTGAAACAACTCTGACTTTAGTGGTTTAGTAACAATAACTCAACTTGTTCTTCAGTGTGAAAATAATTAATCACTACTTTCTTTTCAATTACCAGCTCGCAAATTTTGTGAAACCAAATGTCTATGAGCTTGGATTGCCCATGAAAATTTAGATTTTTTCACAGTTTGCAAACTTATTATCACAACATAATTCTGTTGGAGCATCTTGTTTTTGATGTAGTACTTCAAGCATCTTAGTCATACTGCCCATGTAGCATAACTAGTTATTGCAATATATTCTTCTTCAATTGTAGATAACGCAATCACGAGTTGTTTCTTTGAAGACTATGATATTGCGACAGTGTCAAGATGAAAAACATAACCTGATGTGCTTTTTCTTGTTTCTATATCTCCATCCCAATCACTATCTGTGTAAACCTACAAGATTCACATAATTGAAACTTTCATAAAAAAATTCCTTCACTTAAAGTAACTTTGATATATCGAAAAAATCCTCTTTGTTCTTTGTAAATGACAAATATGACACTCATCCATAAATCTACTAAGTAATCCAACTCCAAAAATTATATCCGGTCTAGTTGCAGTTAAATACCTCATACTTCCATAAGTTGTATTTATAGGTCTCCCTTTTCCTTCTTTTAGTTGTTTCAATTTCTCTTCAATTGGTATGGGAGCTGATTTTGAATTCTCACATCTTAAATTTCTTCAAAATATCATTGCATACTTCCATTAGGAAATAAAAATTCCATCCTCCTGTTGAATTACCTATATTCCGAGAAAATAAGACATTAGACCTAAGTTTTTCATGCCGAATGATTTTACCATAGCCTCCCAAAATTCTTCAATCATCTTTGAGTTGTTTCCAGTAAAAGTTAGATCATCAACATAAAGACACACAATTAAAATATTACTCGGCTCAACAAATTTAACATATAAAGCATGCTCAAAAGGCCATCTTTCAAAATCATGCTTTATGAAGTATGAATCAATTCTTTTGTACCATGCTCTTGGTGTGTGCTTCAATCCACGCATTGCTTTCTTAAACCTGTAAAAGGTTTCATACCCTATAGGTTGCTCAATATATACTTCCTCTTCCAAAGTTTGCTTTTATATCCATTTGATAAATTTTCCAGTTATTTTAAGCTAAGAGAGAGATAATAATGTGAATAGTATGCAATCTCGCAACAGGAGTAAATATTTCGAAGTAATCCATATATCTATTTTTTGCTTATATCTTTTTCCAACCAATTTATCTTTAGACTGATCAATCTCACCATTAGGCTTGTACTTTGTCTTATACACCCACTTTACTCTTGTAGTCTCTTTATCAATGAGCAAATTTGTTAATTCCCATGTGTCATTCCTTTCAATTGCTTATATTTTTTCATTCATGGCTTTCCTCCATTTCAAGTCATTTGATGCCTCCTCATAATTAACTGGTTCACAATTTGCAAATAAAGCAAAATTGATAATCTTTTTATCAAATAGATCATTATTAGTACCTATCATATAATCTTCCAATATGTCTAGTGACTATCGACGTCTTTGGGGTCTATTAGATGTCTCTGGCTGAGATTTCGAGTTTGCCTAAGTATTTTCTTCTTCATAGCTTTCTAAAATTACCACTGGTCTTTTTTGGGAAGTTGAATATCAATCGTATATTCCATCCTCATTAAAAGTACATCACGGCTAATAATCACTTTTTCATATTTGGATTGTATAATTTATAGACCTTTGAAATTTGCACTATAGCCTATAAAAATACATTTATCACCTTTGTCATCCAACTTCTTCCTCAACTGATTTGGTATATAGTCATAAACAATACACCCAAAAACTTTGAGATGCCGAATGGAAGGTTTCCTTTCGCTCCAAGCTTCCTTAGGTGTTTTGTCATTAAAGCTTTTTGTTGAACACCTGTTTAAAATATAAACTGCAAAAGCAACAGCTTCTGCTCAAAATTCTTTAGGCAATTTTTTAGATCTTAACATGTACCTTATCATGTTCATAATAGTTTTGCTCTTCCTTCCTACTACTCTATTCTGATGAGGTGTGTATTTGGTGGTTAATTGAGGTTGAATTTCATATTGCTCAAAGACTTTTATGCATGTACGTTACTGTTGATCTGTATCTGTTCTTAATGCTTTAATTCTGCAACCACTTTTTTTCATAAATGCTTTAAATGATTTAAACGCATCACAAGATTATGATTTCTGCTTTAGAAAATACACCTTGACCTTTCTCCTAAAATCATCAATAAAAGTAATAAATTACTTATTACCTATATTAGATGGAACTTCAACAGTACATAGATCTGAATGAATAATTTCCAGTAGCTTCTTTGCTCTATAGGGCTTTCTAACTGGAAATACATCCCTATGCTTTTTTGCCATCTCACATGTCTCACTTACATGGTTAGGAATATCCACAACAGGTAAGCCAGGCATAAGCTATTTCCTTGATAGATAATTTAATCCAACAAAATGAAAATGTCTAAAACGCATATATCATAGCCAATTTGCATCAGGTATCACAAAATTCCAGCAAGAAAATTTTTCATGAGAAAGGTTACCTTTACAATAAATCTTTCACTCCTGTCTATTAAGGTGAAAAAATCATAATGAATCTGTATTTTTATAACCTTTCTCTGTTAATTGACCCACGCTCAATAAGTTATGATGAAGACCAGGAATATAGAAAACATCAGAGATAAAACTTTTAGAACCATCCTTCAACTTAATGGATACTCGACCTTTTCCCAAAATAGGAACATCTTAATTATTCCAAAATTTAACTGTTGATTGAACATTTTCATCTTAAGAAGAAAATAACTCCTTATTCCCACAGATATGATTTCTACAATCAGAATCTAAATATCAGATGTTCTCATCTTCCACAAAAGAGTTGCTTGCTAGAAATAAACTTTCAATATTATTAGAATTCTCACCAAAATATTGGTACTAATTTTCTGCAACGTTAGCCTGATAGTTGTTTTGAGTTCTGGATCTACAATCAGCAGCTTTATATCCATACCTTCCATAATTAAAGCAATTAAAATTACATCTCTCTTGATATTGATTATCTCAACCTCTTCCTCGACTGGTAGGCCCAAAATTATTTCCTCCTTTTCCTTGAGTGAATGTTTTGAAATTGTTTTCTCTCCCCTGATTAAAGTTATTCCCACAACCTCTTCCTCCAGAACATCCTTTACCTTTGCCTTTAAAATATTCTCTTCCTCCATTACTACAACCACGACCTAGATAACAAAAAGATAGAGTTTACATTCAAATAGCATATCTATGTCTATAAACTACTATGAGTCATTTCAAAAAAGTATGCAATAAAATTTAATGATAAATTTTAAAAGTAACTCTTATTACAAATGATAACCTCACCCATTACAAAATAGATTAGCTAATCGGTTGGTTAAAAAGCGATTATATAGTTTTTTTCTAGTATTTTGATGCATAAAATATGATTTGTACATGACTTATCAATCAATTAATGTATATTAAAGGTTTTGATTAACACGTTTTGTTGCACAAATATGTGGTCAAAGTTTTACTCTTTCGAAAAATGGAAGGGAAATTATTAAGTATCATATTTATGTATAACCTTGTAGGAAAAAAAGTGTTTGTTAAAGCTTTTTAAAATGTAGTTTACTATATGATTATGTACAAATCCTTATGCTGAACTAAAAATTAAACTAAGGTAATTATGAATTACCTTTCTCCTATACAAACTATACTAATACTTATATTGTGAATCAAATGCTTGTGTATCTTAGATACCAACATTTATTACACATAAAACAGGATGTAAGACTAAAGATTTTGACATGAGTGATAGTATTGAAGTTAAAAAACATATGACAATATGAAATGTATTTTGAACTTTTTAATGTCGTTTTTTACTCTAACAATTGAGATGATACTCCTCAGTCTTGTCTCTCAAAAAACTATTATAAGAAAAATGCTTTATGGCTAACCAATATATAATTGTTAATCTCACTGACACAAGTTAGGCAAAAATTGATTAAGGCTCTCCAAAGCTCTTTTAACTTAAACTCTTATGTCTTTTAACTTAAACTCTTATGTCTTATGGTCTTCTTTAAAAGCTTGCACCCATTTTTCAAAGAAAACATGTGATTTCATTACAATATATAATGGTAATAAATGCACAAAGGAAAATACTAAGGTAAAAAAGATAGGAACTTTGGCAGTTTGACTGTGTAAATTTTAGGAAAATTATGATTATGATAAGGATTATATACAACCCAAATTTCTGTTTATCACCTTTGTCTCATGAGAAGGCATGGAATATATGAAGATGTTCCAATAAAAGTGAGCAAAATGTAAATACTTAAAAATTGATTTTTACAGAGCAATTGAATTTAGGTAAGCATACTCTTAATTGAATAAACAAAAATGATATGAATTATATAGTAACCAAGTTCATTTCTTTATAACTCAATATGTATATTTGTTGAGAATGTTTTATCAAGAGTAGAGAAATTTTTGTTTGAAAAAGAAGGTACTTTATTAGTTTCTTTTCTATACAAAAGGTATGAACAATTGAATATATATGCCCATAAAGTGTTTTCTTCAAGTAAGTCATTATATTTCTTTCGTATGTCCACAATCTTTATTTTGAAGCTTGATATATACCAATATATTTTTGCCGGTATTATTGTTATCAAGCATTATCACAAAGTAAATGTTTTTCTTTATGATGAAATAGTGATTGTCAAATGTACTGGTGAAAGTAAGCAAAACAAAGTAGCAACCTTTTTCTGTCTATATATTCTTCCTGATGGTCAAGGCATGCCAATAAAGATATAAACTTATATATGAGTTAATATATGAGTTTTAACCATTATTGATCACCATTCTTGCCATTGGCCTAATGTTACTAACATAATAGCCAAGTGATGTTAACTTCAAAATTCATAATATTAATGCTGGACAAATAAACCCCAAATGGTGAAACCTTTAAGGATTATTCATTGTATGTGGCATATCTATCAATATTATAATGTATTAATATTGGTTGGTTGAAATAAAAGAAAAATAATATCTCACGAGATTGATTGTTATTGTCTAATTTTAGAGCAATTAAATTTTTTTATTCTAATCCAACATTCATCATAATACATCAATAAAAGATAAAATATAAAAATGTGGACGCTCATGTAAAATTGAAATAATAGCAAAATTGAAAATATTATTCTACAATGGTTGTAATCATAAAGGTGTTAAAGAAATTTCATTTCCTAGCCATATTGATCGTGATATATAAAGCTTAATGAATTTTTTACATGCTCATTTAATGAACTATGCTCTTAAAACAAATTTAGAATGAACAATATAATAGATATGAATTAAAACAAACCATTATAAAAATATGATTTCTCTACAAGCTTTCTCCAACACACTTAAATATAGGAACATGCACTAACTAGATACACAAAAATAATAATCAATCTATTATCATCAGAGATAAGGCATACTTAGACTTTAAATCAAGAATAATGAGTAATAAATCGAAAGACTACCATAAGACTAATATCTTATGGAATGGTGATATAGGACTAAATATTTGGACATAAGTATGGTATGTATTCGGGTTCTATAAAATGATATAAGAAGTATTATCAATATTGTATTGTCATTCTTGACTCTTGCAGTTGAAATGATAATCCCAATTATTCTCTCATGAAAAATATTATATAATGGTTTATCCCACTTACACGAGTAAGAGAAAACTAATCGAGGACCTCCAAATGTCTTTCAACTCCAGTTGTTCTTTCTATTTCACCTCGATACTTTTCCATCCCTTCTCCATACAATAAATTTTAATTTAAGTATTGTATAGTATCAAGCGAAATGCAAAAGGGTAAATTCCTGAGCAAAATAATGATTTCATAAGAAATACATACGCACTTAATCTCCTTTACCCATTTCTTAATATTTTGTATTTCTTTATTGGGTCTCATATCTCTAATCCATAGTTTTAAAAGTTACTGTATAGAAACATATTTATTTGTAGAATGTTTTTATGTAAGGTGGCAGATATTAGGAAGTTAAGAGTTTAAGGTGCCATTTTTTAATAAAAAATTTATTGAGATGCTAAATAAGGAAATAGAATGTATAGTTATGAAATTATCATCTATTTGGTGCTCAATGATTTTATGTGATATTCCTTATAGAAAATGAAATTTTGTCTCTAGGATAAAGAAATAATTTTTAGCAATAATTGCTTCATCTATCACGAAAAAATGGTTGTTTTCTCTCTCAAGCTATCACCTTTTCGTGCTTGAAAGCTACATATCTTCTTGCCTCTAAACACATCCCTACATTCTAGTCCTAGTCTTCAATTCATTGCTTAGCTTCTCTATTTGGCTGCTATTTTGTTAAACAATAGTTCGTCAACCCTACTTCTTCCTATTTTCTTATCTTCATGTGAACTCTTTATGCTCTAGAAGTCTCCTTCTGCACTTATTCAATACATCTAAACTTTTTTTCCTTCTTTGAGTGTGCACTGTCTTGCTTCCTTATCTTAATCTTGCTTTTTACCTGGTCGACTTTGGTATTATCTACTGAATGACGGATCCTTCAAATGGCTTCCCGCCTCTTAGTTCAGCTCATACTTCTATTGTTTCAGTCTAGACACCTCTTCATACTACATCTCAACTAACACTCTTCAAATATTAGGAAAACTTGGGTACAAGTGGCAAGTGATAACATCCCTGATGCTAAGTTGAGCTATTTTCCTCTGAGTAGAGCTGAAGAACAATAAATGATTTCACCTCCCATTGAAGTCCTTTTAGTTAGTGTATAGAAATTATGCTCAACACTAATAGGTTTTTTTATCGGTAAGAGGATAGCATTTCTAAGTAGTGGGCATTTACAAACTGGAAACAATATGATTTGTTGGCTGTTCTTGTCAACAGTGAAGAAACATTTTTTAAAAAGTTTACAAACAAAGATGCAACTACTAGAGTACTTGAGGGTAGCCCTTGGCATGTCTAAATCAAACCAATTATGTTACAATTATTAAGTTTTTAAATGAAAATTGAAGAAAGTAAACAAGAAAATATATCTTTATGGATTAGCATTCATAAACTTCCTTTGGAATATTGGACAATAAATGGATTAAGCTGTCTCAAAAGTTATACTAGCAAACCTATTTATATCGATCAAGTAATAGTTGAGGTATCTAGAGCTAATTTTGTAAGATTCATGGTCTAGTTAGTTCAATGACTCACTTGCTTGATTATATTCTTACTATAAGACTGAATGAACAATTTGAAATCATGGAAGATAGTTTAAAAGTCACTTATGCATAGAAACCTTAAAATGAAGGAGATAAAATGAGATGCATTCCTACTGGCAAGTTGTATAAGGCAAGATTGTATGATGAATTGGAAAAAATTTGTGTAACAAACATTCTTGATGAAAACATTGAAATAGAATAGGCAATGGAAATAATACAAGTTACACTTACTAAAGAGAAAGAGGAAGAAGAAGTTTCAACATTGAATAAACCAATAACTTATCTTAATGTACCCATCACTATAAAGAGACCATCCTATACAAATTTTAAGCCCTTGATGGGAAGAATTTGCCTAAGAATTACTATCTAGAGCAAATAGACCCTATCAATGGGTAGGTAGACTTCAACACACTAAGTCTATATTAGAAAACTTGTATATATATTGGAGCTCTTGCATCTACTAAGAGTATTTATAAGTAGATAGAATCAATGTTGAGGAGATTCGTATGGAAAGGAAGAGTGCAAGGTAGATTCAATGCTAAAGTGAAGTCGGTTGAAGTGTGAAAGATCAAAGAAGCAAGTGGACTAGGAATACTTCCCATTAAGGTAATGAATCAAGTTCTCATACTAAAGAGAATATGTAGGCTCCTAAGTGATAAGAAGGCATCTTGCGTGCAATGGGTACATCCTACATAAGGAAGCAAGAATTTTGGACTTCGGATCCTAAACCTGAATTTTCATATATCATGACACAATTATTCAAGCTAAAGCAAAAGCACAAAAAAAGAATTTATATATCATGTGAGAAATTGAAAAACAACCCTATTATGTTATGACAGTTGGTCCAAGCTAGGTTTAGTACATAAGTTGCAAGAGATGATGAATTTAGAATGTGTAATTCCATAAAAATGCATCAGTCTTGAGGCTATAATAGCTTATAAGAATGAATTAAGCTATTCAAACACTATATAATATACAATAACTCAACTAGATCCAAATAATGAGGATCAAATGGAATAGAAAGGAATAAGGGATAGAGTATTCTTAAATGCATCACATAGAAACCTAATAATAGGATATTCTCCTAAGTTTCTATGACATAGCCTAATATGGTTTAAGCAAGCTAACCCAAGAGTATCAATCACTGTATGATTGGCTCTAAAAGGAAAGTTAAACAACTTGACACTAATTAAAAAATATATAAGACTACCAACAATCTACAAGCAGTGCAGGAATGAAGATGAAGCAATCGATCATCTCTTTTTTACATGCTAGTACTTTGGACAAATCTGGGCTATAATTCAATACCTATGCTACCCTAAACCTCCATATTAAGAATGGAGAGCCATCATTTAGTGGTTCACTATAATAATAAACCCATCACAAAAAACAGTGAGGCAAAGTGATGCAGATAATAATTGAAACATGTATGGAGAATAGAAGACTAATAGGAAATGTAATATACACCTCCAAAGAACTATCTTGTTAGATCCCCTATGATGAGCTATTCCTTGACAAATTGTAGAACATAAAAGAAATAATTTTCAGGAAGAAATTGATAGAGTAACATAAATAAGTTGAGAAAAAAGAAATGTAAGCAAAGATATCCTCAATATATAGATGTCTAAAGACAAGAGAAAGAAAGAAAGAGTTTTCCTTTCCCAAATATTAACCAAATCTAAATCTCTAATTTGTTAAGAAAAAAAAGACCTCGAGTACGAGGCTTTGTTTCTCAATAATTGTCTATGTATAAGTTTTGAAGGGCTTTAAGCATTTCAAGATAGTGTTACCACTTTGAATGGGATTATGCCTATTAATATAAGATTTTTAATTTTTTAAAAGAACATTTTTCCAATTTTTTTCCACCATGCATTTAACTTCCAAAATACACATCATTGAGGGAACTCAACATGTAACAATTAAAAATATAGAAAATATGTCAATTATCTTGATGCACCTAACTACCTCAAAAGTACATATTGATTTTCAGTCAGAAATATATCAGTGTAAAATGTTAGAATTATCCTTGCATTAATTATCAAACAACAAGGAAAAAATCATAATCCTTATGTGATATACAATCATTGAATGGTATTTCATATATTTGTTTTTATTCAAAGTTTAGTTATAGAAGGTAGGTATTAATGGCAGAAGGAGTTAAAGTCACTTGACATCACTCAATCCTAGAGGTGCTTTTGAATCTCAGTAGACTGTTTTTATTGTATATATACATAACATCGTATTATATATTAAATATGCAATATTTATAGAAAGTAAATTACACAATCCTCGCTTTGATTAATAATAGACATATTACTTAATATGTTAGTTAATCTCTATAAGTCAACTCAATAAAATTTTATAATTATAAAATTAGTTCCACTTTTAAACAATCATAACATAATATTTTTCTTACTTGAAGTATTTTTATAGGAATGTTCTTGCATAACAGATAGAAAATATGGATCATAAAACTTTATCATTGCATTCTAGATCGATCTACACCATTACTTGCCATAAAACATATACATATAACTCTAAACCAATATTTCATTATGTTATGCATAATGCAATGAGATCTTTTTTTTAAATGAATAATGATTTAACTATAGATAAAACTAAAGCAACATTACAATGAGATATAGACTTTCTACCTACTCTCATATAGAGAGTTACTTACATTTTACAAAGATAAGGAAATAACTAATACAAAATAAAACATATATCTCTTTTGAGTTATTAAGATGAACTATAGGCACCAAGTTGGCTTCATGTTCATAGAAAGGGAATGCTGCACATTATTAGCATAGATGTAAGCTCTCAAGAGATTAATAATTCTATCTACAATATGGTATTTCTCTTCCTTCTTATCAGTAAATCTTCGGCTATCCCTTTCATTCCATATGGTCTATTTGGTGATTGTGAAAGTTGCTTTGAATAGAGTAGCATTAGTTTTCCTATGCTTCGAATTGCAAATGACCCAATTCAATATGTGTTCCTAATTGTATCGACAGGTAACAAATGCAAAATTCTACTCTAAATAGATTTGGAGTACTGATATTGAAAGAAAAGGTAATCTTTGTTCTCTATAACAATGTTACAAAGTAAGCATGTAGCATCTTCATTTCCATACCACTAACTCTTAGTTTGAAGTCAATTCTTGATCGCAAGCCATATAACATCTTCTTTTATAACACCACTGTTCTACTTCGATTCTTAACGCCATCCTCCATATGATTGGAGTTAAATATTGTAATCGCTCTTACTTTTATTATAATTTAACAACACCACCAATAACTATTATAAAGTATAAGAATGAAAATTTTTAAATAGAAAAATATTCAACTCCAAATTATTATCTCTACCATTATCTCTCACATTAATGCTAATACAAGCAGAAAGATACACTTACATAGTCAGTTGTGTGCATATCAATGACATATCCAAATCTTTGCTAATATTTATTGTATTCTTGAAAATTTTATGTAAGAAATCTATATAATATAAGGATTTGTCCATTTGTTTTTCTTCTAGCACTTGGTACATGTCCACCTAATAACATTATAGCATCAATTTCATTTCCATCATATCAATTTTTTATCCTTCTTTTCATAACTAAAGATGCTAAGATTACTCACCTAAAAAACTATTCACAATATATACTAGGAACCACACTCCTAAGTAATAAAAATTGATGAAAACCCATAACAACCTGCTAGATATTCATACTATAAGATATACGAAAGAATTATAGAATTGTAAAGAAAATCGGAAATTGCTATATTTCATTAAAGAATCATAATATTGTATGAATATCTAGCAGAAATAGAGAATCCGTCACCTAAACAAAATATGATATATACATATATATATAGTGACCGTGTAGTGATTGCTGCAAAAAAATTACAAGACGGGATACAGACACAGTAATATACTCAATAGTTGAGCAGTTAATTTTGTAACGAAGTTTATTAAGGCCATCCTTCTCCCATCACTTACCGGGGATGGACCTTCTAGTACCGGTGGTGGTGACGTGGCGGTGGCGGAGGCAATGATGGATTATTGAAATCAGTGTCGAAGAACATATAGGGCTCGAATCTTACATTGCAGCTGGGTGAGACTATCTCCCTCCCGCTCTTCCATCACAACAAGATGGAATAAAGCAGAGGCGAAGGATAAGCAGTTGTAACATTCGGCCAAGGACAAATCGGGACTGCATTGTGCCAGTGCATATATGGCTATTGAATTTGACCAAAGCACACTACCTGATGCATACTTTAGATTAGAATCGCCAGAAGAAGCCATGCTTTTCAACTCATTTACTAAGGAATCAACCTGATGGTACTGTTCTGCGTTGGGGACATGAACCGATGAATTCATCGCAAAATAGTATGTGAAATCCATGTGTCTGAATATGGGACGGGAGGTGTATCTTAACATACAATCGTCGTACATTCCGAAAACTTCAATCTTGTTGGGACACAATTGTGGAAGCAGTCGGCTAATGTTCTTGATGCAGTTATGACAAGCATCGGGCTTCTTATCTCCTCTACAAAGTCCTATTGCGTTGATTGTTTCCATTTTGCCGAAGGATATACTGTAAAACCCGTTGCTGTAGCGAGTTCGAGATTAGTTGGAGTCGAGGGTTTTGATGAGCTGATGGAGATTTGAATCGTAGGCACTACCCCCACTGAAATTAGCCATGTAAGTTACTCATGACGTGAAGATAGGCCTGGGTTGCGCAAGGATGAAAACGGACTTAATAACAATGGGATAGAGAAAGAAGAAAGCTCTTAAACAAACCACTGTCATTACCCTTTTGCTAATTCCTAGATACATTTGGGATCACGGCTTGAACTTTGTTTTAGATTCACAAAATCCATTCGCAGTTACGGTATGAATTGACATGGAGTTCGACAATCTCTAAGGACATATCTTGGTTTTAAATTAAAAACTGATGCGACTGCCGTGGTTATAATTTACCAAGTATAACTTCACAAATTAAAGACTTATTCAATTGTAAATGAATAATATTGTCGAATCGTTTACGAGAGAAGGATTAGGATAGAAACATCTCATAATTATATTGCAGCCCCATTAGTTCTTCCATATTAAGACCACTTGAAAACATCAATAAAATTCAAGACACCTCAAAGTTTTTCCAATATCAATACTCTTAAGTCCTTAATGGGTTTACAATAAACAGAGTGACGTTCACAAGAGATCAAGATCAAGAGGGAACAGTCTTAGGGTCTTAAAATGGGTTAGATTTACTCTTTAATATAAAGACATGTAAAAAATGAGAGTTCAAATTATCAAGATCAAGAGGGAACAGTCTTAGGGTCTTAAAATGGGTCAGATTTAATCTTTAATATAAACACATGTAGAAAATGAGAGTTCAAATTAGTTTTGACAAGACAATTGGACTAATCACAGTCCATTAATCTTTAAAGAAGAATTGAACTACTTAAAATAAGAATTACTTTTAAATTCAAAGTTAATATTGGCAGACAAATACACAAAAATCTAAAAGATAAATAAAATATTAGTGACAAGAAATAACTCTTTAAGTTGCAGTAGTAGAAAAATATGAGAATAACAAATTAAATGATGAAATAAACACCAACATTTAACATGGAAAACCCTCAAGTGTAGAGGAAAAAATAACAAGGAAACCGACTGTTAAACCTACCAAACTTAATAAGGTTTTACAAAAAAATATGATCTCTCACCCTTAAAACAACAAGTTATCTCACAGAGTTTCAGAATTAAAATGAAAATTGATATCACAACCAACAATCACTTAAACAAATCCTCAAAACAATCAAACAAGGATAAGAATACATCACTCTTTGCTCTCTTTCTATTTTTTCTCACTTTTAAGCGTGATGGTTACACTCTCTACAAAAACCTATATCTTTTTCTCTTTTGTATCGTGAAATAGAATTTTCTATAATTTACACAGCCACGTAAGTGACCATATATCTTTCCAACACTGCCTCATTCATAAACATACATGATTATAAAGAATTACACAGTCTCCACACACGGTCGTGTATCTTCACATGTTCATTGAGACTTATTTTGTTTATTTACATTATCGTGTAAGTCAAGAAACAAACCTCAAGTTTGTTTATGATCACCGAATATCTTAAAATAGTGTTAGACACTCAACAATCTCCCCCTCTAGCCCAAATATTAGGAACACACATTATGCTCCATCATCTGCTTAAGATACAACATGACAAGCTTATAAAAAAGCCTATGCCTGTTTTTAGGAACCACTTTAGTCAGTATATTAGTACAATTCAAATTCGTTTGAACTTTCTTCAACATTAATTATTGCTCTTTTATCACATATAGGAATGATATATTGTATTTTGGCTCCAAGTCAATAGCACTTTGACTATTACAAAACATTACATAGTCTTCTTGTTTCACATCTAACTCCTTAAAGAAACTTTTTAGCCATAGCATCTCCTTACGAGCTTCCACTACAGCTATGTAACGCCGAACTTTCGAAGTCCTTTTGTACTGTACTGTATTTGGAGATACTACTGTATATTGATATATACATATGGATATATATGAGTTCAAAGATGTATTTAAGTCATTTGGGTGTATATGTTAATGATTTATAGTGTTATATGCCCTTACATGAACTTAGAATTTATCGGTAATGCGGAATCTTGGAGATCTCCGATATATGAGTTTTTAAGTGGATAAAACCGAATCCATTGGATGGATATGACCATGGTGGTTAAATTAAATGAGTTCTAATGCCTTATAGGTGATTAAACATGATTTATAGACTCATGGGATACTTATAAAGTTTAATTGGAAAAGTTGATGCATATATGGGCTCATTTGCAAATTGTCAAAAGTTAAAGGACTTAAATATAATTTTTCAATTCTTGGAGGACCAATGTGTAATTTTATAAAGTTAAGGGGCTTAATTATAATTTTCAAAAGTCCAAGGACCAAAATGAAAATAAAAGTTTTGGTGATTCCCACATTTTGGGCTTAATTGTAAATTTAGGAAAGTTGAAGGGTAAAATGGTAATTTCATACAACCTAAGGGAAGAGTCAAATTCTAGACCCTCTTCATGGTATGACCATGCACCCCTTTTGTTAAAACATGTTCTTTTAATTAAAAGAGAGGAGAAAGAAGGAGAAGCGAGGAAAAAGAGAAAGTTTTGTCCATCACCAAAATTTACCCTTCTTTTTCATTCTTCAACCTCAATCAAGGTGTTCCAAGCTAATTTTAGGTCAAGGAACTCAAATCTATCATTAGATTTGATAAATTCTCAAAGGATTGGAAGGTATCACCAAAGAAATGTTTAGGTAAATTTTGTCTCATCTCTCTCTACATTATGATTTTGAATTTGGTGTTACGATATGTTGTTCTCCATACTTGATTATGTATGAAACATGGTTTAGATGAATGAAATATGTCATGGAGAGGGTTCTTCGAGTCAAAACTGAAATTGTCCCCTTTAGGTAAAAGTTTGTGAATTTTTGAATAACTTTTGGAATTGATGGTCTAAATGAACTCTATGATGTTAATTTTGTATGTATGAAGTGAATTGATGATGAAAAATAAGGAATAAGTGCATTAGAAGGATGCTTTCAAGTTTATGCCTTTAGGTGTTTGATAAAATGCCTAAGTGAACTTAGTTTAGGATCTAAGGATTTTGTTGGTGTGCATTGGAAAGAGGCTTTCCTGTTTACTTAGAGTGAACTTGAATTGTTGCTTAGAATGAAAAGTAAAGGCCTAATATGCTTAGATAAAGATGTGCTTAATTATGTTATGAAATGAGTAAGTATTGGATTAAAGGCATTAAATGCCTTAGAACATGCAAAAAGAGAAGCTAATGTGATGGTGTATAAATATGAAATTTATGTTTAAGTAGTAATTTCATTGTATGTCTTT
>JANZLX010000002.1:25649272-25659373 GCA_025531955.1 Erythroxylum orinocense
GTCAGATATGTTGACAAAAACTTTATCAAAAGAGAAGCTTGTTACTTCTTGAAAGAAAGCAAGCTTAGTCAAGCCCCCAAATAGGAGTAAGGTTGAGCTATATTAGATATCCCTCCTATTAGGAGGAAGAGTCCTTATATTATTTTGGACCAATTTTATGTGTTTTGCAATGTGGAATTAACCTCAATATTATATCTTATAGTATAAATTTTGATGTATCCACTTTATCTCCATTTAAAATGTCTCATTAAAGACAAAATGGGGATAAAAAATGTGTATAAGGAGTTGAAATTTTTTGGTCAACTTATGAGCCACAATAAAGTGGGAAGTGATCATTCCAGAGAGTAAAGAAAAGAATAAAAGAGAATTATGTAATAGAATTTTCTCTAGCTTCGATTGACGACTAAATAACCTTCATTCATTGTGAAATTTTAATATGTTGTTCCTAAGAATTACCTATTCACATCCAACAATAAAATTTTGGTTTTGAGCTCTCAAAGTTCATAATCTTTGTCCATCCCTCCTTTCATACCAAATATGTCACACCTTTGGGTGATGATTGTTCGAAATTGTTATTCTAGGCATCTTGGTGAATGTATTTTCCTTTAGTTAAAGTTAGGGGGAATAATTTGTCATAACCACTAATTTCTTATTGAATAGTGTAAGTTTTGGTTTGTAAATGGTCCTGTAGTTTTTTGTTGCACTGGGAATTCCATGTAAATCCTTGTATTTCTTGTGTTGTGAACTAATTTTATTTTATTTATTTTACTTGTGATTTTTGGTTGGTATTAACTATCCTTTTAATGTACAACTTAAGGAAAGATTGTAGTTATGTATATTTTGATCCCTTTCCTTGACAAAGCCTTCTTAATAGATAATTTTGTAAATATATTTTTTATGCATAAATATTTAGAGTTTAGAATTAACTAGGCTCTATAACTATAATAATAACTACCAATTGTTATAAACATTCTTTATAATTATTCTTTTTCAATTTCTATATGAATCAAGAAAACTAAATACGAGTCTTTTTTCTTCAAAACTCTCTTTTTTCGTTTTTCTAACATACGGTATCATAGTATTGGAGATCTAAAGTATGTAAAAAATTCTTCCTTTTCTTTATAAATTTTCTTCTCTCTTGTAACTAGTTCATTGAGGATAAATCTCTCTTATAGTTATGTTTTTTATTTCTAATTCAGGAGGTATTCCTATATCCTTCAGCCTATAATACTAATACTATATTGAATCGAGTGTTAAACAACAAAAAAATATCTTACAAAAGTGCCTCAAGAATTTTAATTAAGAATACTTTGTTTTATAGATTGTATTTCTCTATTAGTTTTTTAAATATATACTTAGACTAAAATTGTAAAAGTAAATCCATTGATCTTTGTTTAACCATTGAATATTACATTTTAGGTTATTTTCTTAAATATTTATATAGCATAAAGTAATATTTTGTAGTTAGATTCAATATATTTAGTTCAAGTACTAAACACATAAAGTTGTAGTTAGATTATAAGGAACTTCTCGATCTCTAGTGAAATCTTAAAGACATAGGGGTCTTCATCCTCTTGATTTCAAACTTAATTAAGACAATCACACTTTTATATATATAGTTCATTATAATAATGTCTTTTATATATATCATACTATATTAAGATTAATTATGACTTTATTCATCTTATCTTTAATACCTAGTTGATTTCCTCTACTTTATCTTAAATAATCTTATTAGAACATATTAAAATTGTTAATGTGGTCAACTATTTGTTTAGTTGAAATAATTGAGACTAGTTATAAATGTTAGATATTAAATATATTATATTTTAGATGTTAGGTTCTTTATTGCGATATATGATATATTTAAATATAAAGGTACAATCAAACCATAAATTAGGACAATTAAGGGAAATTTTATTTATAACTCTCTTTTTCAATGATTTCTTTAACAAAAATTAATTAGTCACAAAATAGAGAAAAAAAAACAATAATAATATAATAGACCATTGGATTGTTATCATTTTCATATTTATATTTGGATAATATATGGAATTTAGATTTTTGGTGGCCACAATTTCAATATGTTTGCTTTACACCTTATTTAATGAAATTATTTTTAGTAAACAGTTACTATATTAGAGGAGGTTGTGCATCCTCCATTAGGAACAACAAAGAGTCAGAACAAATCCCCTAATGGATTGATCCAAACTCAATCTTTTAAAAGCTCGAATTCAAGATAAATCTTGAGAGCTTTAGAGAATTAGCTTAAGATCAAAACTAATCAAGATTTAGACTACCCAAAACTCATTCGGACCTAATCAATTTGGTTTGAGTATGGGTTCAATCATTATTTAATTAGAATATGGTTCGATTGATCTGATTCAAGCATGAATTGGCTTAGTTAGGCTAAAAGATCAATCATTTTAGAAAAAGAAACACTAAATTGTCCAAAGTCCATTTGGACTAGGTTCTACCCGAAAGCTCAACCATTTTAGAGAAATATTAAATATTTCAAAAAAATTTAAGTCAAGCTCAAAAGGCCAACCTTTTAGAAGATTTGTGTTTGACTCAAAGACCCAAATGCTTTATTTATACAATCACATCCCTCCTCCTTGTCTTCTCAATTTTAATATGAAAATTGGGAACCAAATACTTTATTTGTACAATCATCTCCCTCTTCCTTATCTTCTTACTTTCAATATGAGAATCAATATATAAGTTCCCAAATATTAAAAGTAAGAAGATAAGGAGGAGTAAGGTAATTGTATAAATAAAGCATCTAACTCTAAATTTCCAAATTAAAAGTTAGAAGATAAGGAGGAAGAAAGTGATTGTATAAATAATGTATATGCATATTTGCGTCAATGACAAATCTTTCAAAAATTTAGACTTTTGAGCTTAATCCGTCCCAATTGGACTTTGGACTTCTTATTCTAGATGTCCTTTATTATTGAAGAAATAATGTTGTTTTATTTAAAAATAAAATGACATTGTTTTAAATATAATTAAGGTTCAGGCTGGGCTGTGGATCTCAAGCCTGAGCTTGACATAAAGTTCAAAAACTTTTATGAATAAAAGCATAATTTTGATTTAAATCTTGGATAACTTGAGCTAAATTTTTTAACTTCAGGCTAACCCAAGTAGGGTGGGCTGAGTCTGGAATATTTTGCCATCCTTGCTTTCCATCTCTAATATTCCTCTCTTTGACTAAATTCCTGTGAAGGTACCTTTGACTGGTTATGTCATTTTAAAGAAGATTATGTTATAATTATTATTTAAAAGTGAAAATTTAACTTGAAATTAATTTTGTGAATATAGTCATGGACTTAATACTAATTTTGATTATGATACGATACAACGTTAACATCGATAAATGTTGAACAGCATTTTAAATAATTTTTTAAAATTATGAAAATAGTCCATGGATGCAAACTTTTAACTAAGATAAGAAGGAGCTGAAAAGTAACAAAAGCAACATAACCCAAATTTCAACATTGGTATGCAAACTAAGGCTAAAAGGCATTCAAAAACAAACTATTGAAAACAACTCAGATCCTTCAAATACAAAACATCAACAAATGAAATTAGGAAACAAAAAGTCATGATGATGAGTAATAATGTATTAGGACAAGAAAATAATCAAAGAATGACAGCAGGGAGAAGAATAACTATAGGGAGCGGCGATGGCGAATTTAACAAGCAGCAATGGCGACTTTAGCAACTGGCAGCGATGGAAGTCTAGCCTGGCAATGAGAAAAGGAGATTGGCAAAGTTGACAATAACAAGGAAAGGAGATTGGCATAATCAATAATGGATTATGGATAGTGTTTTTTTAATCTTAGTTCTTTACACTTTTATTATTTTTAATCCAAGAAGGTCAGTACTACCCTATACTTTAACCTAATACAGAAACTAAAGTTTTTGCATTATTTTCAACTGGTGTGGCTTGTGTCAACCGATACTGACCAGAATGGTATGGTATTATTAACAATATTTGAGATAGAATGTCTAATCAAAAAATGAATTAACGATTATTTTATCATTATGGTAACGTCCTTAAGGTGTCCATAATGAAGTGAACGGACTCATGAGTTACAAGCTCACGTCTTTACAAATTTCAGTACGAAAGGACAATATTCTAGAGTGAGGAGGGGGTCCGTTGATTTCATTATAAAACAGGAAGCAGGAAACAGGGGTTAGGTTCATCTTTGGCCTTCCACTTCCTTTTAGTGGTGATGAGTACAACGTGCGTGGATATTCATTCATATGCTCTCGACTCTCTTTGTGATTTTTTCATTTTACTTTCAGCCTTTGTCCTTTGCAACAATATCAAAGGGGGGACCAAGATGAAAGAAGACGGACAAGTACAAGCCAGTAATTGAGACTTATTGTCACATTTGATGTTCATCCTCTCGTTTTGTCAACTTGCCAAAAATGCAAAACTCCCAGAACTAAAATTGAGAAAGTAAACCCAATTCGGCGGACACTGACGGCCATTATATTTTAATAAAACATAAATAAAAAAAGTTGAGACGCGCCTTTTAATCTTCTCGTTAAGATACGTGTTGTGCTCCTATTCGTGACAGTATCTGGAATGTGGACTTCTTTGTCTTTTTTAATGAGTGACAGGCAGTTCTTAGCGAGTTTCTATTATTAGTGTTCTAGTTATCGGCCACCCGGGCCAGGATCATGGGCGAAGGGCTTGAAACGCCTGCCCCTTCATGTTGACTTGAGGACATTTAATTTAGGCAAATGAAAACTGATAAAAGCCGTCTTTTACAGCCCTCACTTCTCAATAGTCTGCCTTCCGCCTTTCAATTTAAATTATCTAACTCATCTCAATTTTAAAAATGATGTTCGATCTTATTTTTGTTATTTACTGTTTTTAATAATTAGCTTACTAAACTTATGATTTATGCAATCAAATAGACTCGAATAATAATGAGGAGTTGCAAACAACTACGCCGTCTGTATCACCAACCACTAATAATGTTGTGTCTTGGTAGAGTTGTTAAATCACCATGTGCTGTGATTCTCTGATTAGTTCAAAACAAATCCCACTTCCATAATCAATCACTTTATCCAAGAAATGAAAGACATGGGCCGCACTAAAGCGATTTTCTAATCATATTTCCAATAAGAATTTTTCTATCAGGCCTTCTAATCACCTTTTTGTTCTAATAACCTTGTCATTACTTGCAAATCAGATTCCTGCTGTGGAGTCTGAAATTCAGAAAAGTAAACATTTACCTGCATAAGCTAATGTCTCTGAACCCACCTGCAATATTCCGTTTTTATTTGTTTGGTATACCAAAGGAATTTCATCAATATCCCTGTTTCTGACCTTGCTTGCTGAAATGCTCGAGTAGTTTAAATTTGGGCTTGAAGTTTTTAGTTCAAATCTAAGTGGGAAAGGAAGCAAAGCCTGTAGAGTTTTTGTAACACATAGCACGTACCTTATTACGTGTCCCAAGTCGTTCTTGAAAGAGAAATAAACGAAGAAAATACGTAATACTTGATTTCGGTTCCATTTCAACTTCCAAAGTAGTTTCCGTGTCCAAAATAAGCTCCAATCTTCCAGGACCTTCATGAGAATCGTTCATTGACGCGTGGTTAATGTCTTTCTATAATTTTGTTAAAACATAAGCGCTCTTAACAGGTCAGAAAATCCATATGCTTAGGAATGATATAAGCAGCTGCAAGTTTTTACAGTTTTCTCTAACGTCTCCTTCTCCTGTGTATCTCATGCATTGACGGAGGCACATGGGGCCCAATGGGGCACTGGGCCCCCCAAATTATAAAAAAATTAAATATTGTTTTATTTTTAATATATATATATATAAGGAGGAAATTATTTAGGGATTAGTGGTGCACTGAGTCCCTCAAAGTTTTAAAAAATTAAATATTTGGGTCATTCTATCTTAAATTTCTAGCTCCGTCGCTGACCTCATGGAGAATAGCTCTTTAATCAAAGTGCTCTACTCCGTATGAGAAAACACCTTGTACCTTTGAGAAATACTATCCATGAACTCCTTTGCTATGATTGTGTCCGATAATCCACATAGCAGATGATCCAACATTGACCTCTTAATGATCAAATAACATATCATATTTGACTGCCCCCAGATTGCCATAGCCGCCTTATTAGCTTCCGAGCTGATATCAATAAGGGTGGAAGGTCTCTTAACTAGCATCGCCATGTTGACGTCAGTCATCTCCAGGGCAAACTCAACACTCTTCTTCCACTTCTTGAAATTGAAACCAGTCAAGGTCTCAATTGTGACGACATTGTTTTTTACAGAAAAGGTGACTGCAAAACAGGAAGACAATTTAAAAATTAGTATAAATGTAGGATAATAGCGATACTTAAAGCATTAAAATAGTATCTATACTAAGAATCCGATTACAGATATTATGAAACACCTTTGGGCTGAATACATAATATATGCAATTAGACCTCCATATAAAAGCAATCAGAGTAAAACTATCAACTCTCATAACACTACTATCTTTGGGTGAATAGATCATTTAAGCAACAACTTTATTCCATCTAATGTCTTTATGTGCATCTTAAAATCCTATGTAAGGCCAACACCTTTGGGCAGAATAACCGAGCATAAGACCAAAGACATCCCCAGACATTTAAGTCGAACAATCCAAAATACTTATTTAAAAGGCTACTTTAGTGACTACATTCTCATCAATACCTCAGAAGGTCCACAAACACAAGGGATAAATCATTATGTTATCCTTACATTCTGCATGGGCATTTTATATGTGAAAATCAACAATAAATGCAAAAAAATCAAATGCACAGTCAAATAATCACATACTGGTCCTGAAAACATTATCTTTAAACTTTATTTGAGACTTTTATCTTAAAAAATCTCAATTAGAGTGACTACCATAGTTCCCGAATACTAAACCTACCACTTGAGACATGTAACCTTACGTATCTCCATTATGTGCAGTTCGAAGCACAAAAATTTGCTCAAAATTAGCTTAAAAAGCTTTAAAACCTTTTTCGAAATCTAATTACCAATGTAATTAATCCAAAAAATTTTAAAAATCACTTAAAAAATTCCCTCGACCCAAAAATTGACCCAAAATGACTCGGGGCACCCTTACAAGAATTCTAAAATTTTTCCTTTTTTTTGGTGTTGACATAAGCAGTACTGTAGCTTTGACGTCAGCAGTTACCACGTGCAGACGCGCCTCTACTGTATGGCGCATGCAGTGCACGCGCTAGCTACATGTTCTCATCTGCGTCGTTCATGTGTCAGGACACATGATAGGCACGTGGGATGCACACGCCCTCCCGTCCCCGCAAGTGGGAGAGCGGGCCGTGTGAGGTGCGTGCAACACACTTCCGCAGACCTGCGGATCCATGTAGTTGGCTACGACTGGTGCATGTAACACCAACCAAAACCACCCATGGGCGGTTATCGTAGCATCAATAGCTGTCCGACGGGGAGGGCAATTTCTGGTAGCCTCGTGAGCTTTTTTTGCACTTTGTGGCCCATTTTTGACCCTTTTTCGTAACTAGCCTCATGTATACCACTTTCACGCAATCTTATATGTAAAAAAATAAAAAAAACGAATGAAAACTCTAATGGATGAAAATTGAAAATTTTTTCGTTTTCAACATCCCAATCACGTAACCGCTCTGATACCACATGTAACACATAGCATGGACCTTATTACATGCCCCGGATCATTCATAAAAGGGACATAAATGAAGGAAATATAGAATACTTGATTTTGGTTCCATTTCAACTTCTAAAGTAGTGTCCGTGTCCAAAACGAGCTCCATTCTTTTGGGACCTTCACGAGAACCATTCATCGACGCATAGTTAACGCCTTTCTATATTTTTCTTAAAACGTAAGTGCTCTTAATGGGTTAGAAAATCTGTATGCTTACGAATGATATAAGTCACTGTAGGAGATCTTAATCTTTATATATAACTTCCATATCGGGCTTCCCCATCACAGGCACAATATGGGTTTTGTCCACTCTAAACGAGATCTATTTTTCTCCTGAACTTTGACCTATTAATTTAAATCATTTATTCGATCACTTTATTACCTTTATCTGGATCAAATTACGTAAATTAATCGATAAGTTATTGAAAAATAAAAAAATACAATTAATGGTTATCCAACTTTATGGGAAATGACTTAATTATCCAACAGTTTTAAGTTAGAAAAATGGTGGGAAGTGGAGCAAATTCTTGTGTTTTATATAACTAACTTTAACATCATATGTTTACTAGTATTTAAACATAAATAAATTAGAAGACAATATTTTTATCACCTTTCGATTAGACTAAAGCTTTAATTCCGATCTCATATTTTATGATGTCTAATTATTAATTAAAATTTTGTCTTAAAAGATATATATTTATCTTAAATGATATAGACAAACACGTTGAAGTAATAGTTATTAGAGTTACATTCTTGGTAAATTTTCAATTCAATCTTATTTTAAGAGTTACCTCAATTTAAGTATTAATATTAATATTCGTGTTAATAAACAGACACATGTAACCCTATTTTAAGTTTTTAAATTGAACTTAATATCTTGATGTTTACAAAGTGACTTAGGATTGGGACATAAGATAATGTATGGTACAAGCCATGAATATTGGTGTCAAGGGTCACACTTGCCTATTGCCAAATATGTGTTTGTCCTAATTATCATGAGCACACAACTTACCCTTATTGTATAGAAGTACATACATCATCCTCGTCAGCCACAAGCTAAGCAGTTCGGATTCCCTATTTCAACCATATTCTTGGCATTTTATAAATGGTAAGGACCAACTATCTAAATGACTAGTTTTCGTCATTTTGGCAATAATTGACCCAAGCTCAATTCTTGTTAATGAGCTTTACACTCTACTCATATTAAAAATTCTAATATGGTATTAGAGCAGGTTTGATATGAACTATTAATTTTTCGATTGTCTGTTTGGATGTCCAATCCTAACAGTTCGATCTTAGAAGTGGTAAGGGTTAATTATCCAAATGACTAGTTTTAGTCATTTTAATAATAGTTGACTCAAGCTCAATTCTTATTAATGGACTCTATATTTTACCAATATTAAAAATTCTAATAGATCTTATAGATGGAATGTAATTTCCTATATCTCTATCTTTTAGTTAGTGAATTGAATAAACTACCATTTTTGGTTTTGCTATTAAGAGTTCCTTGTTACTATTGTTACTCTCTGACTAAAATTCTAATCTTAAAAAGTATTGGAATGATTAGGTAAAAAGTGTATATAATAGAATGGTACCTCAATTAAAATTAGAAAAATAAATTACATAAAAATTATTATGAGATAATATGAGTGTTATAAAATTAGAAAAATAAATCACATAAAAATTATTATGAGATAAGAAATATGAGTTATAACACGAATACTTACTAATTAAAACTTATAAAATTAGAATCATCACAAACTCTACTTTTAGATTCTTAAATTGATTTATGAAATAATAATATAGTTAGGTAGTAAATCAAACTAATTACAATTATACAATTTAATTTGTTCTAATTACCATACATTATATTTTTTTATCATTCATTATTTATCTTCATCTAGATATTTTGTGAATAATATCTATATATTTTATGAGTAATATCTAGATTCTCCTACAATTTCTTACATGAAGATTTGATTGAGAATTAGTTAATTTTCGCACTATCTTACTATTCTTATGTTGTTTATATTTATGTCACGTTGTATGAGAATTAGCACAAAGTAAACATGTCACTATTGATTAATTTTATTATAAAATAGATTGAACTATAGTTAGTATAGACTTTTTGCATTACCTAACTCTACTTTCTCAAAAACGAATTGAAACTGAAATTATATATGCTTCATTTTTAAATAAAAAGGCTAGATTCCTTGCTAGATATAAGACAAATATCACAAAATAGTGAAACTTGATATTGTTTAAGCTTTTGTTCTTCTAACTTTAATTTCAACCATATTGCTTATTAAGTTGTTAAACTCCTACATATTCGGCTTTTATTATTGAAGTAACTACAACTAATTGTAGCTTTGAAACTCAACTTACAACCCAGCC
>JANZLX010000002.1:25669852-25681168 GCA_025531955.1 Erythroxylum orinocense
GTATCTTTAAATAAAAGAGATATACCTTCTTACATATAAAATTATTAGATTATTTAGGAAGAAAATTAGATAATGAAAAATGTGAATTAGCGACGGAACAATTACCGTTAAAAATTAGTGATGGTACTACTACTCGTCGCTAAATTTGGAAGGAATTCGTCGCGGCAAAATTAGCGACGGAAAAATATGGCCGACGGTAATCACTACAAGTTAGCAACGAAAAATTACCGACGAAAATATGCCGTTGGAAATTAGCGATGGAAAGCATATTTTCGTCGCTAAAATTGAATAATTTAGTTACGGGACTAACACTCATCGCTAAATTTGGAAAGAATTTATCGCGACAAAATTAGCGATGAAAGTTAGCGACAGAAAAATGCCGTCGCTAAATATGAAGGAAATTTTTGGCGAAATAAAAAATTTTAAGTTTACCTAAGGAAAATTTCGTAGCTAAATTCCGTCGATAAATGAAGTTAATGATGGAAATTTTCGTTCCGTCGGTAAAAAGGAGGGAATTATAGGCAGAATAAAAAAAATTTTGAATTTACCTACGGAAATTTCTGCCGGTAAATTCTTTTTAAATTCCGACATCTCCCTCCCACTTGTGTCTTCTTCTTCCTTCTTCCTGTGTCTCCTCTTCGGTTTTTTTGGAGCTCATTTCTCTGTTGTGGACTTCTTTTCTGCTCGTCGGCGTTGTCTTCTCCAGCCACTGTCATCGTGTCCTTCGATGGAGGTATTTTTGCAACTACTGTTATGTTTTTTCATATATTGGATGAAAGTTAATTTGGATATTTATTACTTTCGTTTATTTTTGTATTTTGTGATTGGAAAATAACTTTAAGGTATAAATATTAGTGATAGAAGGGGCAAGACATGATTTTAATTGTGATATTGGGATAAGTTTATGATACATGTAATGTGTTTGATAAAATGTTTGTTCTTTTAAAAAATAATTTTAGTTCTTTATTTTTGGTTCTTTTTTAGTATGAATTTTATTATTTCAATTCTTTTATTTGAAATAATGAAGTTATCTTCAAGGTAGCTTCTACAGAAACTAAACACTTTGCAGGTAAATTTTAAAAAATAGTTTTCAGCAAAATTACCTACGGAAAAAATTTTCCGTTGGTAAAATATTTGATTTAGCGACGGAATTTTTTTCGTCGCTAATTACCGACAGAGTAGCCAATTTCGTTAGTAATTTTCTGACAAAGAAATTTTTATTTTATACCGTCGGCAATTCCGTATGTAAATTTGCTGACGGAATTTTCGTCGATAAATTTACTTACGACTGTATCTCCGACGACTTTTTCGTCAATAAATTTCGTTGCTAAACAAGGTTACCAACGGAATATGTCTAAATTTCGTCGGTAATTTTCGTCGCTAAATTCTATTTTTCTTGTCGTGCACTTTAATAAGGCACTGATACCTTTTTTTTAATTAATTAAGTGATTCACGTAGATCTTAACTCAATTAAGATTGAAAGAAAAACGAGACACAAAATAGTGTTACAAATAGAAATAAGAGTTAAATTGTAAACATTCACTAAATATTTAAAACCTAGAAGAATGGGATCCTCACATATACTCTTGAATGCTTAAACTTGTGTTTCGATACATGAATTAAGAAAATAGATAAGTATTTACAAGTTAATTAAACCAACTATAGCCACATATTTTAATTTTTTCTATTTATGACATATTCTTACTTTTGCACTGTACATTATTTTTCTTTATCTAGATATTTTATGGATATTATTTAGATATTTTGTGAGTAATATTTAGATTCTTTTATTACTAATCTTCATATATAAATAGAGAGATAGAGAAATCCATTTTGGTATTTTCATTCAACTAGCTGATGATATTTGATATTTTAGTGTGATATACACCATAAGTTTCTTATTTACTTGCTAGATAAAAATGGACTTAGGCAGAAGGAAATATGCAAATTCCAAAATTATCCCCATTTCAAGCAAAAAGAGTTGACAATCATCTCCTACGAATTCTTTAATCATAAATAATTTTTTTCAAACATTTAGATATAAAGAATAAAAATCATATAAGAACAATCATAGCAATATTAGCAAACGTCATGAAAAGGATACAACCTTTTTATGTATTGCTTATTAAAACAAAACATTGTTAAAGTATCCTAAAAAGGAGGTCTAACCCGCAGTAACAAAAGGTTTACATTATGTTTGAGTCTTTTAGTGATTAGTTGGCCAAAATTCCTCATTTGATTTTGAGTCATTGATTTGTCAATCCTTTCATTAAATTTTGTTGTTAACTGTTGCTTGCTTGACATTTGTAGTATGAAAAGTCACATTAAAGAAATTGATTGAGAACTAATGGGTGGCATGGGACAAATAGATTAATCTTATTTTATTAAAAATTTAAAATTGATTAATATTATATTTATTGGTTTGATACAATAATAAACTAAATACTTCACTATCCTTTTCTTCATTATCTAATAATATTATTAAAGACAAGATTGTTTTTTTTTTGACATTATTAAAGATAAGATTGTTAATTTCTTATATTTTATTTTCTATATCATCGTCTCAGTCCGAAATCTTACAATAAAGCAGTCTAATAAGGTCCGATAGTACGCATCCATACTTTTATACAATAGGGAGACTTTTTTTTTTTTCTATATGTTTATAAATAATTAATTATAAAAAATAAAATCATAAAACTTCTAATTTTTTAATAGAGAAATGTCCTAAAACTCTCTAGGCTCCGCGAGTGAGAATTAGTAATCCTCGTAACAACTCGACAACCACTATTGGTAAGACAGTTGGTGGCTATATATTATGGTAGGATAAAAAATTTCATAGGAAAGACAGTCGAGAGCGTCTCTCCTGCTTTCTGCAACTCCTTTGTTCTGTTCTTTGTTTCTCTATGCGTTCTCCAACAATAGCGACGAACGAATTGTTTTCGTCACATTAACACTTCCCTTTTGGTTCTGTGAACTCTCCTCGATTAACCAGAATTCTCATTCTTTCACCCACAAAAAAGAAAGAGGAAAAGAAAAGTTCTTGCCTTTCTCTACAAGACAAAACAATGAGTAGTTGATAGTCAGTTCGTTCATCTTCAACATATACCGTCACCCAAAGGCCACCACTACTCGTATATCTATCGGTTTCCTTTTTTTGGTGAATATTCAACACCAACTCTTTGAAAAAGAGTCCATTTATATACTGCGTGTAGGTTTGTTCCCCTTTTTTTCTTTTAGAGATTGACGAACAAGAGGAGACTAAGTATTTGTTAGTTTTAAGTTATGGTTTTAGATTTTTAGAATCTGTTTCAGTTAACTATCAAGGCTTTGACTTAGACTTGTCTCGTTGTTTACTTCCCGATCAGGTCGAGGATAGCGATTGCCTTATTGGATACGTTACTTTTTTATAGCGTCTGGTTTCACCTTTCATCTTCTCAGGAAAGTGATGGAAATGGCGGATAAACCGAAGTTCGTAAGTGAGAATCGGTTTTCTGCTTTATGGGTTTTGTTTAACAATTCTTGTTTTCTTGTAAAGGTCGAGACTTTATCTTGTTAAACGTTCTATTGGGTTCTGGGTTTGTTTCTTCTGTTCAATTAATTATTACAATGCTGTTGCTTTTATTAATTGTTGGATTTAGTTACTTTGTCTTTTCTCTAACAGAAAGTTTGTTTCTTCCTATTCCTCTCTCTTTCATTCACTCACTATTTCATTTCTTTTCTCATGTTTCGCTTTCTTCTTTATACTGGATTAGGAGATCGCCCCTCCGTTTGAGGGTGGTGGGATAGAGCGAAATATGGCAACCCAAAAGATTTCCGTTTTGGATCAGGCAAATGGATTGCCGTACACTGTGGAGAAATCTGACAGCTTTGTAATTGACATGGAAAACTTCTCTCATGGCAGCAACAAGGATGTTAATGCAAATTCAAGAATTACTGTAAGTCTTTGAATATCTGTTCTTAATTGTTCTTAAGATATAATTATGACACCTCAAGTAATATCCTCCATCTTTTAATGTTCTCCAATCTCCAATAGTGAAGTAAAGCTTGTTTCAGATGAGCGTCAACGAGTTGACTGTGTTTCTTCTCTAAATATTTTCCATCACAAAGACTGAGGATTTAATCTCTTTTGTTTTTCTATCTGTTCTTTCTTGCATCTTTGTCTTCTTGTATTAAACAAACGTTTGTTTGTGGAATGGGGCTTTATCTTTTTGTTTTTTCCAATGAATGAATCAGTTGCAGAGAAGCCTTTCCAGAAAAGGGCCTCAGCGAGTCATTGAAAAGAAAATGAATCCCAGTACTTCATCCAAGGACAGAGAAGCCATTGTTAGTAATTCTTCGCCAAGAGGTAACAATTTGCTTCTCAAACTTTATTTTAAGTTACATTTTGCCTCTGTTTCATTGATGTCCTTCATATAGCTTCTGTTATATTGGCATTTACCAAAGATATAGGCGTATTTTCTTTCCTATATGATGAATTGATGATTTGAAAAGGAAAGATTTGTGGACACTTCAAGATAGTCTAATTCTGTGGATAAATTAACTGATCACTACCAATTTTTTATGGTTGAGTTTGCTCTGGGGTTCTGGACCTTGAATTTATTTATCCGAGAGATGTTTTATGCTAGGTATAATACAGCAGATAAACAACAAACTTGTTATGACTTATTTATGACTAGTTTCAGTTAGTGGCTTCCATGGATGGACTAAAATACAATTTTTGATTACAGAACCTCTGCGATCACACAACTTGTTTATCATTTGGTGACACCTGTGGTCCACTGTCACGGCTAGTACTTCTATTATAGTCACTAGCAATATATTCCTCGATTACCAATATTTTATCTTGATTTCTTCAATGGAGTTGGTCATTTTGCTGCTGTGTCAATTAAACTATGAAGATGGGAAAGGTAGTTAATTTGTGATACAGAAGTAAACTCACTCTACCGCAGTTAATGCATTGATGGGACCAACATACTTACAGTTTTGAAAGTGAAAGGTTACCAAACTATGGATTCAACCATGGTAAATAAGGCAATTGAATTTCTTTACTCGGGTTTGCATAATTAATTTAATTTACCTCCATTTTGTTGGCACCCTTTTCGTTGAAATACTGTCAACTTTGCTATATCTGAAGACAGTGAAGTATTAGTTTAGCAAAAGAATTTATCATTATATTTCCTTCATGGTATTATTAATCTGCAGCTACTTTAGTAGGCCCTAGCACGCTTGAAAAGGTGGAAGAAGTAGCAGTAGGGACCG
Source organism: Erythroxylum orinocense (assembly GCA_025531955.1). Classification (NCBI taxonomy): domain Eukaryota; kingdom Viridiplantae; phylum Streptophyta; class Magnoliopsida; order Malpighiales; family Erythroxylaceae; genus Erythroxylum; species Erythroxylum orinocense. The sequence goes on from JANZLX010000002.1 coordinate 25,675,112, forward strand.
TGGATCATACCAATACCTCTCAAATTCATCATCAGATCACCATCACAACCAGTAACATGAATGCCAGAACAGAGGCCAGATGCCCATCAAGGAGAAACAGTTTCAAGCGTCCTTCATCATCATGGGTTCTTGATCCGAAAAGGATTCTCTTCATTTTTGCCACCATGTAAGCATACAACTTAAGCCTGAAAAAATTTTCGATCCTTGATCTACATGATTATTTTCTGATGGGCTTGGTAAAATTATGTTTAGGTTTAGTCATTAAGAATGCTAGCATGTTCATATATTTCATCCTGTGTGTATTGCTCTGCGTGACAGATCAAGCTTAGGGACAATGCTTCTAATATACTTCACAATCTCAGTTGGGAAGCTGGCCCAGGGCGAAGATGTTCATGACTGATGACAGTGACAACTGCCAAATCACTTGTCACACTATAAAGCTGCTTGTTGGATAAAATCCAGATGAATGTTATCAGAAGATGGCACGTACGATACATATTGCAGATACATTGACTTTTGCTTTGACGAGAATTTCACGGTTTATGCACAACAAAAGAAATGATAATAGATCATAATATAATGGTAGCAGGCTAACTAGCAGGTTCGAGCTTTGACACAGAGAAGCGTATACATTTTTACAGAAAGTTACTAAAAGTCCGAGATGATTGTGACGAGGAAAAGTTTCTTTATCGTTTTGTTTGTATAGATAAGAAAAGGTGGTGTCTTGGGCTATTGTGCGTCTCCAATCTCCACAGAGCTCGACAAGGGAAAAAAGACAATGACTTTCACTTTTATCTTTTTCTACATCATTTCGATTTCTTTACTATTCCTTCCAATCCTTTGCTGTTTTAGTATTCCGCTTAAGAGTAGCTCTTGTTCATGGCTGTCATGTGACTGATAAAGGAGAAAAAAGCAGTGCAAAAACCATCAAAATTTTAAAGGCAACCAAGAAGCAAGCACGCGCACTAGGCCTTTATTTTAGCTCAAGTATTGAGAAACAGGTGATGGGGGATAGAGAGAAGGCTAAAGAATAATAGGCATAATGGTGCATGCCAAGCTCCAAAATTGAAATAAAAAAATCCAAGTCTGACTTCAAACCTATACTCTTGGATTTATTCAGGACATTTATATGAATCATTAATCTAGATTTCCAGGACAGTCGAGAGACAAGCCTATACTCTTGGATTCTTCCCGGCTTGTTGAAAGTAGAAGGCAAAATGCATTGCCAATAATGCGATTAAGGAGTAAGCACAATTCATCAGTTTCACCTTAGCGGGTACATTATAATGAAAAACGAATTGTTCACGTACGGCACTAGTTAGCGGAACATTGCATCCTCGTGATCTTCTCCCTAGGAGGGAGATATATTTACTACAAAGGCATACCTTTAACATCTAAAGCAAAGAAAATAGGGAAGACAAAAAACAGAAACATATGCATGCTTCCAGAAACAACATTTGAAGTAGTAATGATGCATGGGCTCTATTATTATAACATCACCAGTTTCTTGATGATACAAGAATCTGGAACAAGGAGGAACCAAAGTGCCTATTAATGTTCGATTAACAAAATTATCCACTGATGCAGACGTGCGGTTGATCTCTACCAATTATGTTCTGCCTGGTGAAGAACATTCACAAAATGAAGAAGAGAAGATGCGACTTTCCTGTGAATGTAATCGTATTGCTTTCTAACTTCTCTTAGTTGAATGTGATCATAAGTTACGCACGATAGATGTATGAGGAATCTTGTAACGTTTTCAGAATCATGGTATCTTTGAACATCTATTAGATACTAGAACAATATATTGGATTTTTATAGAGGGTCCACAAAAAATCGTAGCATCAAACATTCTTGGATCATGAGAGAGGGCTTACATTTTTGGAGAGAAAATAGAAGAATGATCGAGTTGTAATGAAAAGAAACAAATATTAAATGTGAACCTAAAATTTTAAAATAATGGATTTGGTTCAGCGTGATCTTGCTGAGGTTGAACATCGTTGTTTTGATCCATGGTCTGTGCGATTCCGGCTGTGAAATACCTGCAAAATATATAACGGCGGGCCGGAAGTTGATTCCCGGGAGGCCCCTCCGACGCTCAAGTCAGTCTCTTTGAGTAGGTTTTGGCTGCTGAGAGTAGAGAAAAAACTAGGGTTGTCAGCTCATACCTGAATCCGGTAAAAATAGTACCTTATATATGCTGTAGATTGCCACTAGGTTTAGGTCTTTACGTCGATCATTGTGTTTGCATGGGAGCCTATCACCTGGTGGGCCGAATGGGCCGTGGATATGTGGAGATAGGCCTAGGCCTAGCACAGCCGACCCGACCAGGATTAATCAAATATTTTGATATCTTGGTCTATTTTATGATTCTATCCATATTTGATGCGGGACAACTCTACTTTAAACGTTAGCAATATCTAATTAACAAAATATTAAATATACATTACAAGTTATAAAATTTTAGATTAACTTGAATTATCATTTTCAGAGTTTCATATTTAACTAGTTTTTTATTTTGATTTTCTTGTTTAAGATGCCTGGGAGAGAACAATAGAAGTATTAATAATAGTTGTGCAAATTACTGTAATCTTCCTCCCCCAAATAATGAGTTCCCAGTGCATCCTCTTTCCTTTCAGGCATGCCACAGGTTCCTACCGTAGCGCTATAGCCACCCTAATTCGGGCTAATGTGCTTTTACTTATCTGTAGATCTTTCCTTTCCAAATTTCTAGCTTTTCATTTCATAAATAGTTAACAAACTTACTCAATCTTATCTAAAATTTACAACAACAAAAAAACATTTCATAGTCAATGTATAAAATTCATTCATTCAAATAAATCTCATAAATCATATTTACATAGCATTTCATACGAAAACATGTAAACTCAAAATTTTTGTACCAAATCAAATATATAAAAGATAAAAAGGAAATAATGGAATATATTATTATTATTATTATTGTTAGAAATAAATGAACAGATCAAACACAAAACATAACCACATAGATTATGTATCTTCCAAGGATCGATTGTATATGCGTGGAAAAACAAAACATACATACTTGATGATTCGTTATATTCCACCGATTAAAGAATGCTGAAATTGCCTTAGTTTTTTGTAGAAAACTCCAAAAAACAAAAGATCGCAAGAACCAGTGTTTTAGAAAAAACCAAATGCACAGAGTAAGTTCGGTTCTTTTCTAAACGTTGCCTTTTATATGTCATTTGTGAATAACTACAGTTAGCAGTTATTCATGCATGATGTCTCTTAGACCCATCATGGGTGTAAAACGTCATCAATTATTAAACCCACTCACAGTTTTCTATCATCGATTATACGTTTCTCAGCGGTTATAGAAATGTTAATGGATAGGCCTATTGTGTATCCGAACCTAAATATAGGTTACATATATATAAGTAACTCTCATAATTATCAATTACAACCTATCTCAACATCTCTTCTTTATTTTATCTATCATACATATGCAATTTCAATTCACTATTTCTATGCACGTCTAATTATTATTAAGGCAAGTTTTTATCATTTCAACATAGAGGCTTAATCTTTCCACTAATATTAACAAACTAGCTAAAATTTTTTAGTAATTTCTAATAGTACTCTTTGTTTGTTAACTCAAAAGTCATGAAAGTAGGCCACCAACCGTTTCGTCAGTAATATTTACTATGTAACTATTACTTATTAACTTACAAACTTTTAGATATAATTTTGGCCAATTTGGATTGTGAAATCCGAGCTTGAGCTTCACATGAAGTTTAATTTTAAAAAAAAAGAGCTTGAGTCTGATTAAAGCCTAGTCAAAACTTGTTGACCTTATGACAAGTCAAACCAGCCTGAGCTTGAGCCATCTGCCATTCCTAGTTTTGAATTCAAATTACAATAATAACTTAAAGCTAAATATATTGAAAGAGGGCTTTAAGAGTGGTGGTAGGACAACTATTATACATGGGTATAATACACCATTTAGAAGCACCACACCGCTAAGTAATGTTCTCTCTCTTTCTCTACTTTTATTTTAACATTTCCGTTTTTATTTTTCTAATTATTCTTTTGTAAATATGACAAGATTTTTCTTATAAGGACTCTTTGTGGATGCACACATAAAAGAGATATTGTTAGTCTTTTCGATCATATCTTGGGATTGTTGGATAGCCTTTAACACCTATATGTATGGAGGTACAATGGTCGTAGACAACTTTAGATGTTCTTCCTAAAAGGTTAGTGTTTTTTTTTTCTTAATTATTTTTATTATATTATTAAATATGTTTTTTATATTAAACTTATTACTTATTTTCATTAACTCATTTATATTTAATATTTATATTTTGTCAAGTGATAATTTTCTAACACAAATAGGTCTATTTATATCATACTAACTATAATCTCCATCAAATTGAAACCATTCAAACATATTTAATGGAACACTAAAGTCAATTTTTTTTGAATCACTTTCTACTCCTATATCACTTTGACTAGCGGTGGAAGAAAGCAAAGCACATATTAAAAAAAAATGCCTTTAATCGTGCTTACACTTGGAGTTTGTCATATATCAACTTTGATACTGTTTATTAAATTTTTAGAAATGTTTAAATACCTTTAAAGAAAAAAAGGGGGATTAAGCTATAGTGCATTCATATATAAAAATAATTTTGTTTCATAAATAAATTATTTTTATCTTCTGGTACTATTTTCGGTGTGAGAAAACTTCATTTATAAAAATTGGATATCATTTGTGCTTTCACATACAATAAAACCTCAATTAATGTCAACAACTTTTCCTATAAGTTCTCTAATAATAAATTCAATCTTCAAAGCTTTTCTTATCAATTCTTTAATTAAAAAGAAATTATAAGGTCCAACTTTGCAAATTGATTTAGAAGAACTATTTGTACTATTTTATTGTTAGTTTTGAGGATGCCTTACAAAAAATTGGACTAAGTTTATATGATTTAATATAAAATTAAGGATGTTGACCATATATAAGCTAATTTAGGAATAAATTATCACTTAAAGATATAATCAAAAACCTTTTATAAAATAAAAACAACACTTTTTATCATAAGTATTGCTTTAAACTTAGTACATAATGTTATTAAATTAGAGAGTATTGCTTGAAACTTAGTACATGATGTTACTAAATTAGAGACAATGAAAAAGTCAATATCGAAGTATTCTTACTCTCTTTGAGCCAATACTCTTGTATTTTTTAGTATCCAATTGATATACCAAATTATACCTTAGCTACTAACCATCCAACCTCAAGATATATAATAAAGACAATAATGAAAGAGATGAGCACTTACAGTGATTAAGTCATCCTTGACCTAAGTCCACATTGTAAGCTTCACTTAAGAATTTAGATTCTGTTTTGTCTTTTCTTCAGTTGGCGAAAGAAAAAACCTGCTGCTATGTATCTTTTTCAAGGTTTAAGAAAAACTTTATAAGTTTTAGATGTCTAAGACTCTCTAACACACCCTTAATCCTTTTAATAACATAAATTATTTCAAAAGTTATATAACTCACACTATAACAAAAATTTCTCTCACTAGAATATTGTAACTCAATTAAAACTCAAACTTTTGATCATTACAGTGCTTACTTCTTTTTGTTGCTCTTGCTTCTTTTCAATTCTTTGGCTTTGAAACCTTTTTATAGAAATTTTTAACCTTCTGGTCACTGTGAAGTTCTATGATTATTTAGGCTTGATTCTTATAAGTATTACAGATTTTGGTGTGCACTATTATATCCATCGAAGATAGTGCTCACCAAAGAGCATTTTCGATCTTTTTATGCTTCCTTTTATACTCTTAACAACTTGGTACCTTCTCAACTTAATATGAAACCTTCAAGCAAAACTTGATACACTTTAAGTAACTTATCCAAGCCTTAAATCACCCCTTAAACATCTCTAAACATATATTCTAACTCTAGTAAAAAATTGTTCATCCAATAAAAGCTTTAAACATTAATTATAAAGCTTTTTATAAGTTATCTTGCAACATTGCTCTTTAAGGTTACCTATCATCACTTAAACAA
>JANZLX010000002.1:25716829-25731134 GCA_025531955.1 Erythroxylum orinocense
ATATTTACTGTTAGCACCTCCTAATCTGACCCAACCATGTGATCCAGCTCAAAACTAAAACTATAAACAAAGTTACTGGCCACTATTCTTGGTTTTATTATACATATAAATGAGACTATATAAAACTGCTGACACTTTTTTGCAGGAACAGATACTGGAATGCCTAATTGGGCAAGGCCCTTTCATTATTCAGTTCAATATTGAACTTGACTGGTATATGAACTTAAAGTGCGGGCATAATGCTAGGTGGTGGTGCATGTGGTTACTTGCTTTGATAACGAGACATTCATATATTATGTGTATACCTCTGCTCCATCTGCAATTTTTTGACAGTTCTGTTGCAGTTTCTTCCTGAACAATTAGGGACATTGTTGAACGTTTAGCTTCATAAGTGGTGGCTGTTGAGTTTTGATATTGATCAGATGAGAGGAGAATTATTGTTGGCTATATGAGTATGAGCTCTGATAAATTTTAGAGGCCCACAGTTGTTGGACGTCCATCTTTTGGCTTTCTGCTTTACTCCATACTCACCTATTTGACATTCTTCCATTTCTCTATTTCCCTCTCTGGTGGTTATTAGTTGCAAGGAATTTTTATGCTGCATTAAGTGATTAAAACTGTACACTCAACTGATTGACCTTTTCCATTGTTATCCTTGTACTAGTGTTCATTTTCTCGATCTTTGCTGCTGTGCAAGTTATTAAGATGGATTTGAAACATAGCTTGATGGTGTTCTCTTATTTTTGGAAGCTTATATTCATTCTTTGGTGAAGTGGGTGTGAAATCATCTCAGCTGTTTGTAATATGGGAGTTCCGAGCTTTGGATTGCATGACATTACTTTCAGTTGATTTTCTTCTCAGACTTTTAAGCTTCAAATATGAGTTGGTGGCTGCTCGGTTACTCTGATAAGAGGTGTGGTTGAGTGGAAGGGACTCATCTATCCTTAACCAAATTCACATCCGAATGATCAACCGCAACAATCACAAAACAAAGAGCAGACAATCGCTGGCCGAGCGGCAGAGCAGATGACTCACACAAGCGACAGGAGGATCAGTCCGGCTGGAGAAAGCCGACTGACCGACAAGACCAATGTCGAGCGACGTAAAGATCGGTGGTTATGTTGAAAGCTCAGTCAGACATGAGAAGGACCATATTCACCATTAGATAAGCTCTGCTTCAATCATTTATTTGTTTTATACATTATTATCGCTTATGCTTTTGTACTACGCAACTTGTGGGTACCTTTTTCTTGGCCCTATCAATCAGGTTTTTTAATGGCCCACGCTCTCATCATCATTAACAAAGGGTTTTCAGATTTTTCGGCAAAAAGAACCTCACCAAAATACACTGGAACAAAAAGACAGACTGACTGCCTTAACACTTCGTTTGGCCTCGACACTGCTCGGCTACGGCCTCGACACTGCTCGGCTACGGCCTCGACACTGCTCGGCTACGGCCTCGACACCTCGGCTACGACCTCGACACTGCTCGGCTACGGCCTTGACACAGCTTGGCTACGGCCTCGACACCTCGGCTACGACCTCGACACTGCTCGGCTACGGCCTCGACACTACTCGGCTACGGCCTCGACACCTCGGCTACGACCTCGACACTGCTCGGCTACGGCCTCGACACTCCTCGGCTACGGCCTCGACACCTCGACTATGGCCTTCGATATAGCTTGGCCCTTGAGCAACGCTCAAGTCTCGACATCACGTTTTCGACATAGCTCGGCCCTTGAGTAACGCTCGGGTCTTGACTTTGCGTTTTCGACAATATTTTCGACATAGCTCGACCCTTAAGCAATGCTCGGATCTCGACTTTGCGTTTTCGACAATATTTTCGACATAGCTCAGCCCTTGAGCAACGCTCGGGTCTCGACATCACGCTTTCGACAAAATTTTCGACATAGCTCGGCCCTCGAGCAACGCTCGGACCTTGGCATTTCGCACGGCCAAGTTCCGAACGAGATCCTCGGAACTAGACAACGCCAAGAGCCAAAATCTTGGATCGCTCCGCTTCAACATCGATCGGTCATGTTGCCAAGACGTCAACCATGATTCTCTCAAACCTTATGACCGATCGACGTGTATCGAACGCACTCGACCTGCTATCTGAAAAGACAGTCCCTCGACGCAACCACTTGGCTCTTCTCCTCCGCTAATGAAGAGGGTTGAGCTCGCAAAACGTCCTTCTCCTCCTTCGCCTATGGAAGTTCAGCTCTTAAAGCATTAACTTGGCCAAGAAGATCATGAATCTCCCGGGTCACCGACCCTGTGACTTCATTGTATTGATCGATACATCCTAGAGGTGAACATCAGGTCCTTTGCGTAGCCACGCGTAAGACTGGCCATTAGCCCCCGGCAATGAATCCACAAACTTTCCGACTTGAGGAGGAACGACCTTATGAACACCATGAAGAGCCACGCCATGCTCCTTCGCGATACCCCAGGACAAGACTATCGAAACTATACCGATTGAGCGTCTACATCCGATCGATTGGTCTCACCACGAACTGTCGTGCACCAGGAGTTGAAGCTCGATTAATCGGGCCTAGCACGAGTTATCACAAAAGCGAGTCGCACAGTCCTCATGTACTCCTTCGATCCTTCTCCTTGGTTAGGCTCGAGGAGTAGGGGACTTATGATTGGGTCGGTCGTGCTAGGCCCAAGCTCAAACTTAAAAAGGCACATGGGTCGATCGGTTCATTCCTCCAAGATGACCTAATTCTTACAGGTATTTACTATATAAACTCATTATCTCGCCATAATAGAGGTACAACTCCAGAACCCTACTTTTCTCATGAGAAAGTTACTAAGATCTACTCTTAAAATACTGACTTGAACGTCGGAGGGGTCTTCCGGGAACTAACCTCCGGAGTGTCTTTTTCTGTTTTGCAGGTATCCCACAGGCGAGATTCCACGGGATCATAAATCATGGCAATGATATTTCAGTCCAGCAAAATCCGACTGAACCACACAGTACTATGAAACAGAACTAGAAATTTCTGTATAATTATACTGATGAAAAGAAAACACGAAAGTTTGCCTTGCGTAATTTCGCGGTAATATACTGATGGGAAGCCAACAACAAAGTTGTCTCGCGTCGCGTGTGCTCGCTATGGTCGATGGGACCTTTACACATACGGCCGCCTGGATATGTCCCTAGCAAGCTACGAGGCGGGTTCAGATCATTGTCTGTTACTGCCCTATTTCATGAATTACGCATAGTTAGTTATGAGTGGATCTGGTCTTCCTTGGGATTTGCGTAATTTGTTTTAATAGGATTGTTGTCATGTCGTTGTGCACAAAGTCAAATCATATGCCAAATCTCCCTCATCCCATATGGTTCAAGGTACTCAAATAGACCACAAGATTTCATAAAAACACAATGTGACCATTCAACAAACATGACTCATCCATAAACCATAACCAAGAGATTGGATATCAAACCTTCCAAATGCAAACTAAAGGCCAGCAATTTGATTCCAAAACATTCCTATTTATATGAAAGCCACATAGAATTTAGCCTTACATGTAAGACTTGGTTTTAAATTGATAAGATTATACACCTACCAACATTATAATATATTCCTGTATAAGAAGAAGATAAAAGAGTCCTTCAAATAACAACAAACTAGTGAGAAGTTGAAAGGTCGCACAAAAATATAGGAACACCCTGATTAATTTGGGGTCTGGGCAATTGTCAGGTATATACATATATACATACCAGGAAAAGGCCTCTTAATACACATCCTTGAAAGTTTTAATAAATAAATAGTACTATGCCCTATAGACTCTATGGGTCAAATCATCTCAGTGAATTTTTTACTAATTCACAGTTAGTCATCTGCAATTTGGTATTAAAGATACATGTAATTAAGTCTAGGCTGATTTAAGCGTTCTATAGGAAAACTCTTTTTCAGTTGAACGGGAACTGTGCCAAATGACTGCCCATAATAATAATAATAATAAACTTTTCATAAAATCGGAGTTTATAGCTGCAAGACAAATCTAGACCATACCAGAAATGGCATAGGATTGATCGAGTCATAAAGTTGGATTGGACTTACCAAGGTTCTATGTCAACAAATCAGATGAAGCCGCAAGGCTTCTAAGTTGACTAACGTACGCACCTTACTTCCTCTCAACAGCCATACATCCTTAATTTGAGCTACCACAAGTTTATTTTGGACAAAGTTTGCTTTTGAACAAAAAGGAAAATATTTATTTGTACGTTATAATACCACAACCATAGTTTGTATACAAGCCAAAAATCCAATCTTTAGCGAGTAAACTATTTATGAACACATATGCATAAGTAGCGATTGAAACCATAGGAGATGGATCTTTCGGTTACCTGGTTAATGTTATCCATGCAATTATTGGACTCCACCATTGTTGTTCTTCCCTGGAGGTATAAGCTAGAAATCGAACTTCTCGAGATGGATATTAATTGTTCCTGCAATATCAAGGACTGTTACATTCAGTGAATGGCTGAACAAAAATTAAACCAAACCAGACGGGTACTAAGTTAACTGCCACAATTGAAGACCCAAAAAAATCATAGCATCCATTTACATTTAGTTATGGAACAGCTTGAAGATTTCTTGTCGCAACTAGGAGTAGTGCAGTGACTTGCATGGCTATACACGAAAATGTCAACGTCTACCAGTAGCTCTCAGATAAGAGAAAATGGGAAAGAAGTGATGTTCTTCTCTATGTCGACAGCAGTGGTAAAGAGAAGAAACAAGTGCATGGACGAGAAAAGATTTGAGACAAGCTCACAGGAAAGAAGAGTAAAACATGCATAAGAAAATGTTATATCGAGAGTAAAAAATCTCTCCAAGAAATTTATACGAGTTTCAGTCAAATTGCAATGAGTAAGAGTGGACTAAAATGAATGAAGTGAGAAATAAAGTATGGAATGGACATAAAGACAGTGAAGAACATCCTGACACTTACTTGTGTGTGTCTATGCAAGGGGGAGGGAGAGATAAAGGATAATTGTTTGTGTAGTTTACGAAGATTGCATGGGAGATTTTTTTATAGGATAGAAAGCGCTGTCAAGAGTTGATTAGCTTACCAATTGTGTGATTAGGAATATATTTAACATATTTAATTTTGTATCTAATAGTCGTATATATTGGTGATAGGACCCCAGAGTTGATATCTAAATCTAATCAGTGATTGCTTAAAATTTCAAAACGGAAAAGAAAGGATAAGTTTTTCCTTTTATGGTTGCAAGAGTTGGAGGGAAAGAGATGAGGAAGTGATACACTTGGAAGAATGAGAGCCAATTGATATATGTTTCTTTAGAGTGTGTGTGACCGAGAATCGAAGGGAGCGGGTTGGTTTAATCTACAACAATTCAAGACAATTAACATTCCGTTTTAACACTATGAGATCAGAGAAACAAGGCACGTGATTAGTAATGGACCCAACCGCATATAACTACTGTTAACTGCTATGATCATTTGGGGACATACGTGGCTGCAGCTGGAGTCACATGCATGTTAAATGTGCACGTCAAGATTTGGATCCAATTTGGCCTACCTTGCCAGTTAGTTTCTCAGGAGATAGAGTCGTTACAATGTATTATAATGGCGTAGCTAGATAAATGATCTGAAACTTTAGATTTTAAAAAGAAATCTTTAAAAGCGTTCAACACAGAATTTCAAAGAGGTTGGGGTTCCAGGCAAATTATGCCCATTGAGGAGTTGGTGCAATGAGTCATATATCAGCTATAAAGGTTTGGTGTTATGAATCAAGATCCTGATTACACAAATGGATCATAGTAAAGTACTGTATGTCAACCCTACCCGACTCATGTATTAAATGCTTTCACTCCATAATTACTCATTAAATTAAGACTCTGATAATCCAGGATGATTCATGTGCAATGTTTTGAACTGAAAGGACATGAGTATCAACTCTAGGATTCATGCGCAGACTTCTTAGAACAGAGATTCACTACAAAATATCCCAGGTGTGTTATATGACGTTTTTATATGAGCACTGCTACTCAGCTTTAACAGACAACAAAATATCCCTGCGTTTCTAATGTTAAAAAAACCAAACCAGAAGAGCAAGGCGACGTGGCCTGTTACATGTTTTGTTTTTTTTGTATTGTTTTGAAATACACCGTGATTTCAATAGCTACCGTAGCTCTTTCAGTTTTGGGGCGTCAATCTGTGGTGTAGGAACTGGGAACGAAGTTGTCGAGACCCCAAAGAACATGCGCCTGATGAATAGGTGAGCTGTAAATATTATTTGGTACCAAATGAGCACTTAATTAGGTGACCCCTAGGTAGACTGGGATATGATTATGGACCCGGAAATTAATACTGGAGACATGATTAAGATGAAACTGAACAGGAACAGCACTTTTTAGTTGTAATAGGCCAAAGATTGAGTTGTCAAAGGTACGTACTTGATTTTACTCTGGCTATAGCTACAACCTCTTGCCAACGAAACGATGGTGGAGTAATTAGAAGAACAATTTTAACGCGATTCTTCTTCTTGAGTCATGTCCTTTGTACGAGACTGACCATTCATTAATATGTGGGAAATCTCCATATCTTCTTCTTCTTCAAACTTTCCTCATTAAAATTTATTAACTGAAAGATTCGGTCCCTTTCAACTTTATAACATAAAGCTGACATGACGACTCGTGGCGTCGGCTAACCTCTCCCATCCCCTGCTAAAGATCATGTGGATTGCTTCCTCAATGCTCCAAAGTATTCATCAAAAGTTGTTTCGTTATTGTCAAGCTTATTGGTCGCCGTTCCCATTGACACTGAAAAAGCCCCACACACCCCATGCCCCACCTGATCATTGTCAGATAACCACTGCCACTCTTCTTAACAGAAACTTTGAACCCGCGCCTGCAAACTGCAATCACGAGCTGTATAACTTGGAAAAAGCTGCAGATACGGACGCTCCAGGCCAGTTGGTTTCAGTTTGCTTTGAATTGCCGATTACAGGTTGGATTACTTGGGATTTTCAGGACGGTTCCAGAGATCCCATATCTGGGATGTGGTCGTTGTTTTCTTTTCCTTGGCAAATAACATCACAACAAAAGATTAAGATATCGTTAGGACTTAATTATTGCGCTGCTGACTCGGAGCTGTTAGTTCTGTCATTGCTTGTGGTGGAATAATAAATCTCTTGAACAAAATGACAGAAACCCGCAAGATGTACACCAATGGGAGACTTTTCTAATATTTGTCATAATAATTAAAGAAGGGGAGCACATCATCTGGGAAGAATCCATCCATATAGAAGTTTGAGGGAAAAAAAAAAAGATCGGAAGCATGTGGTAGTTTCGCAAAATCTCATATCTGACAGCAGTCGTTTCTAACACCAATCTAAAACAAAAAAAATTAAATGTACACAGATATATCAACATCACAATTTGGTATACCTTGTTTATACTTACAGAACCCTCACCCAGTTTAATTATTTTTACATGTGATGCAACAATAGTTTTACTTAAGACATTACAAAGCCAACTCACCCTACTCTTAACATTATCCTTTGTCCTTATTACTTGTGAAAGTAAATCATACCCAATAGTACGACTGCCTTGTAATAACTTTAACAAAAGATTTTCTGAATAATATTTAATGATAATGATACGAAATAAACAACTTAAGTGATAAAACAATAACTAACATAAACAAAGGCAATATTTAGAGATAAAAAGCAACTCCTCCCTAAATATGTCGCTTTACCAACAAAAGTGTCGGAGGTTGTCAGCCAAGAAATCTATTGTGAGCATTCTATATAGTCACTGAAACATCCCACAAACAATAGTCACAAAACGTTTCAAATCAACAAATATTTTATTACCGAAACATTAACCCAATAGAGTTGTAACACTACAACAATTGTTAAAGTTTTCCGCATAAAACTAACAATAAAGACAGTAATTATAAAGTCACAAAAATTTTTGGAATGTTTGAAGTTTTTCACACAAAACCAACAATAAAGACAATAGTTACAAAGTCACGAAAACTTTTGAAATTTTTGCACACCAACACTAAAAACGACAATCACAAATTACCCAAAACCATCCTCAATTATTGTTCAACAATAGAAAAGAATGTAGCTGGCCATCAATAATTATTCAGCCCACTTACGCCACTCAATCAACAAAAAATGCAACAGCAAGATGGATTAATTATCAACATAAAATTAGTTGAAAATCCAGCTACAAAACTACCCAATCAATGACAACTTCACATAAGAGAAACACATGACACACACAAGATCAGCCCAGGGTACGTAATTAGCCAGGAAAAGTTGCAATAGATACTTGATACACCTGTAAGTTTTTAGCAGCAAGAGTTACGTGATACACCTGTAAGTTTGCAGTAGCAACAGTTGTTTTTGAACAAAAACACATATAAAGCCTTACCGAAAATCACTTCAAAAATACCAACTAACAAGTCATCCAACATCTGTTATTTTTCCTTTGCACAAACAACGACATTCAGCCTACTATCCACATGAATCTCACCTACGTTACAGCTGCCATTATCAATTCAAATTGGATAGCCATTTATCTCAAAATAGATTATAGATTTAAATCCCATCTTAATTAAAATTTTAAGCTAATCAACGTTATCTTGAAAATCCAATTAGTAAATAATGTCAAAATTAATAATAAGATACCTAACATGTATTTTAACGGAAGTTAAAAGAGATAAAAGATGAAATCAATGTGAAAAGCAGAAGGATTCTCCATCACTAGACCTTTTATGTGGTTGAAGACCTTGAAGATGAAATTGATGTGGATAATGAGGGGCTTTTCCTATATCTCTCCATAATTAGGTAATTGCTTAAAAAGATCTAGTAGTACAACTTGAAAAATCTACACTTGACTCTTCCTGAATCACTTGTCCATGGAGTTGTAGCCTCGAAAGATCAACCTTGTTGTGCAACATTGGCACATTTACAGGTATTAGCACTCCTGTCTTGCAGCTTTGAAACTCGACTCTATTTACCTATAAAATCGTACTATTTGGTTATTAGTTATCACTTATAAACCCACCAATTAAATTAACTACTTCCATAAGTTTTACCAACCACACTCATAATCTGCACTAGGGCATTGAGCTTAGGAAATGAAGATTAGAATTATCTTAGGAATTGTTAGGGTCTTTGAGTTTTAGTAAAACTGTTTAATTATATCTAAATATTTTTAAATCATTACAAACTAAAATGTTTCTTCTAATCCTATTGTAGAATGTCTAATTATAAACAAATTAAGTGTCGAGATTAACATTTCTATCAATCTTTAATAAAATAAACAAATGATCACTTTAACAACTAAATACATATTTACAATTCAAGTGTTACTCTTTTTTAGAAAACAAAAATAAATACAATTATTGAAAGAAAAGCAAAGTTCTTATAAGGGGTCAAAAATAAAAAACAGTAGCTAAAGCAACAATATGGAAGAGGTGGAACTTTTAGATAAAATTCCATCTAGTTTATTACACATATGAGTAGTATATAGGTATATATTGTTGGAAAACTGGGTTGAGATCCGATCCTGACCGTAACAGAATAATCACGAAATTTTTCGTAACTTTTAATTTCCTGAAAACCAAAATCTATTTAATTCTATAAAATGATTAATACAAATTATAATAAAGTGGAAATTAATTCATACTTTATTCTAAAACTTGATTTTTATCTTGTCATATCCCTCGAACCATTCCCAAAACCGATCTGTTTCAACCACCGTATCTACACAAATATCCGACCTCTAACGATATTTACATAATGAGTTGAGAGAATTCTTACAAAGAGGGTTCAGCAAGCAGTGCTAGCTTGATATGTGTTTAATTGTGATATATTTAATCATTAAACTTTGTGATTATTGACATGAAAATGCTTAAGATACTCACTTTAATTCATATATGATTTTAAGTACAATTTTGGAGCAAAGAAAGTAAAGTGAGTCAAAAGTGCTACATTTGGGTTATTTACTGAAGATTAATTTTTACTTGTCTTCATGGAGCAAGAAGAAAAAATAAAAGACAAGAAAGAAAACCAATGTTGGAACCTGATCTCGGAACTGGACCCCAACCGGAAACAAAACGAAAAATGGAAAATGAAAGAATGGACGAAAATAAACCGAAAGAGCGAAACCAAAACAAAAGAATCCGAAGCGGAAACATAAGGCGAAAATAACGAAACAAAACGAATCGAATCGGAAAATCGGATAACAAACTGCGGAAACAAAATCGGAAGCGGAAATCGAAGGAAACGGATTTCGAACCATAAATGTTGTTTTCCGATTCGCGATCCATTCATTCCCGTTCGTTTGTTTTACATTTTGTATTCCGTTTTTTGCTTTTCTGGTTTGGGTCCGATTCCGAGATCGGGTCCCAACAACAAAAAAGAAGAAAACCAAGAAGCTGCCAAATAAAATAACACAGCAGCTAGAATGAAGCAAAACGACAGCATCATTGGCCAAGCAAAGAGTAGCAAATAATAAGCAAAAACGACAGCGCATAAGAGGAGAGTTGGGTGTTAAAACGTAAAGCTGACGAGCAGAAGACATGTGTTAAACGCATGCATTGGTGTTAAACGCAGCGAAGTGGAGGGCTGCGAAGGATCTAAGGGGAGAGAAAGTTTATTTGTCTAATCAGAAATAGTGGAAGCGCAGAGGAGTGTAGCATGGGCATGAGAGGAGCGGCTACTGCTTGGTGCTGCAGCTTGCGGCTGGAGAAGCTGGAAAGTAAGGCGCGGGCGATAGTGAGAGGAATGTGTCACAGTGGTGTGGACAATAAACCTGAAGGTTTATTCGTCAAATCGATGAACAGTGAAAGAAGCTTGTGGCACTGAAGGAGAAATTAAGGGATTTTGGTTAGGCTACTATATAGGGGCTGAAGCATTTTTTCGAGAAAGACCCATGAAGGATAAGGCGTCCCGACACCGGTTTGGAGGTGATATCGATGTCGATGACCCAGGTTAAGTATTTATTATTATTATTTTATTTCTTTCTCTCATTAGGAATTGATTGTGTTATCCTATGTTAATTGAATTGGGGATTGTGTATGGATAATCGAATTTTTGTTACTGTTAGGTTATTATTATATGAACCCTTTGGTTATTGTGAGATGATGATTTTAATGCGTTCATTGAATTGTTAATTGCAAACCCATTGCTAGAATTTTGATATAATCCGTAATTGTTATATTAAAATTCATATGTAGCGACTAATGATTCGTAATCACTAGGGATAACATGACCTAGGTTAAATAACGCGTCATATGTGGTTATTGCCTTGATTAATTGATTTTTCTAATTCGTAATGCTACTGTCTAATTAAATCTAAAGTTCATATCCTAGGTTGTTCGGTGGTTAGTTTTAATTAACGATTGTATCTTGATTAAACAAAACCTAAGAGAAAACTCAATTTAATTATTAACCCAAATTTAATAGTTGTTAGGAGAGGTTAAAGAATAACAAATTAATGAAATATGCTTAATTACGGGGTAGGCCGAGATTAAATCAAAGAACCGGGTCCTTACCGAATTCCCCACTTTTATAATTTTATTGTATGTTTTCTTTAATTTGTTTTTATTAGTTAGTTTCATTTTATTTTCTTCTTTCTTTAAAAATCCAAACCTTCCCCCATAAACTTACATACCAATTAATTTCATTTCATAAACTTTACACACACTCTTTGTGGGGTCGACCTAGACTCACCACTGCTATAGTAGTAGGTCTAGTTATTTTATTTTGAGTAAAATAAAGGTTAAAGCTCAAAGGGGTTTATCAAAGAAAAAATCATGTCAATAGGATAAATTTTTTGGCTAATGTAGTTTATGAAAAACAAATAATGCCTAATCATATCCATGTTAATATATGTGATAAAAATGTGGTCTCGAATAGAAATTCAATGCAAAATTGAGATGTACATGTCATGAAAGTCATATATTTTCAAAAGGCAATAAGGTTGATGTGGATGTGTTAGTCAAATAAGGCTCAAAATATCACCGGCTTTATCTACCATTAGTCACTACTCTTCTAAAGATAATGCATATCGATCAATCATAAGAGCAAAAGTACATGCTAAAGTTGCTATAAAATTCTCTAGTCAATTCACACTCTAATTATGATTACACAATCCCATAAGCAATAAAAATGAGAAAATGTTTGTTTCATTTGTTTTATTCTTTCTCTCATTTTGATTGAAAACATTAAAAAAAGTAAAACAAACAAATTCAAAAACACATATGCATATAAAAAGTAATGCGGAAATGTAAAGGAAAAGAAATTTTCTTCCCTTGGATTGCCTCCCAAAAAGCGCCTTGCTTTAGGGTCCCTAGCTCGGCTCTTTCTTCCCCTCACGTGACAAAATTGTGATCTTCGGGTATTATAGTTAGCATCATTTCCACGCGAGGTAGTTCCAGGTAGGGCCTTAGTTGATCATCATCCTCATTCAGTGTCTTCCTAATCCTCAAATTCTCAATCTCGACTGAGTCCGTATGTTCCGGAAATATTTCGAACAACTCTTCACCTTTTTTTTCATCAATTAATTCATCCAATCTGTTATGTAAAGGTAAATAGTTAGTTTCAAAAATAATCATAGACTCAGTACTTACCTCCGAGCTAAAAAATGTGTCCCTTTCGGCTTCGAGCTCCTTCGTCGCTTACTCGACACAAACAATTCGTTGAGGGTTGACCTTAAAATTCTCAATCTGCTCGTCACTTTGCAATGTTTCTGCACAAACATCCATTGGGTACACCTCGGGTTGATACGATTGCTCCTCTTCGCTTTACGATTCTAAGCAATTAAGCCTTATTGCCATCTGACCCATTAGGTGTTCCATCCTTTGTTGCCTTGCTTTTGTCTCTTGTCAAAATTCTTGCAATTGCTGCTGCGTATCCTGTTGAAATTGTAAAGTGTTAGCAGCTAGATTTTTAACAAGTTCTTCTAAAGATGCATCTGAATCGTGTTGGCTCTCCGAATCTTGGGCATTAGACTATGTGTTTTTTGGAAATTGCCCTCCATCCTTCTGGAATTGTAGAGTATTCTCCTGCAATTGAAAAATCAACTCTTTCAGAGATGTACCAGAGTCATGATAGGAAGCTTCTGGTCTGTACGAGAATTGTTGTGCATCCTGCAAATTATCATGAAAGTAATTCTGATGATTATCCCATCCATAAAAAAAGTTAGGTTGATCAGTCTAAACATTATTATAGGATTGAGAATATGAGTTATAAAAGAAATTACTTTTGTCCATATCAATTATTTTTACACGAAACAAAAAATGAAAAGATCACAAAATAATTGAAAAGAAATCAATTACGAACAAATATATATAAAACACCAATTAAATCACAAACAAAAACTAACACACCGCAATCCCCAGTAATGGCGCCAAAATTTGACCGCGCGTCGTTACGCTAGTCAAAATAAAATAACTAAATCTACTACTATAGCAGCAGTAAGTCCAGGTCGATCCCACAAAAAGTGTGTGTAAAGTTTATAAAATGAAATTAATTGGTGTTTAAGTTTAATGAGGGGGTTTTGGATTTTTAAAAAAAGAAGAAAATAAAATGAAAATAATTAATAAAAACAAATTGAATAAAACATGCAATAAAATGATAAAAGTGGAGAATTCGATAGGGACTCGGTTCTTTGTTTTAATCTCGACCTACACCCTAATTAAGCATATTTCATTAATTTGTTGTTCTTTAACCTCTCCTAGCAAATATTAATTGTGGGTTAACAACTAACCCGAGTTTTCCCTTAGGTTTTGTTTAATCAAGATACGATCGTTAATTAAACCTAACTACTAAACAACTTAGGTTACGATCTATAAATTTAATTAGGCAGTAGCATTACAAATTAGAGAAACCGATTAATCAAGACAACAATCACATACGATGCATCATTTAATCTAAGTTATGTTATCCCTAATGATTACGAATCATTAGTCACTACACATGAATTTGAATATAACAATTATGAATTATATCGAAATTCTAGCAATAGGTTTGCAATTAACGATTCAATGAACACGTTAAAATTATCATCTCACAATACCCAATGGATTCATACACAAATAACCGAACAATAACAAAAATCCAATCATCCAACAATACCTAATTCAATTAACATAAGAAAACATAATCAATTTCTAATGAGAAAAAGAAAGAACAAAATAATAAAAAATAATTAACCCGGGTCATCGATGTCCAGAGATGGAGCGATGTATTGGGGAGGGGGGGCGGGGGGGCCTGGCCCCCCGTTCAAATATATATATATTTTAAA
>JANZLX010000002.1:25748862-25759663 GCA_025531955.1 Erythroxylum orinocense
ACATGCCTTAACATAATCCATCCTGTAATAAGGTTATTACAAACCATTAACAAGATACAAACTATCTCATATTGTCGAATACAACTTAAAAACTCAAACAAAATAATTTCCAAAACATAACACATTCTTTTTGGCCTCTTCGATTGTCTTTGTCCCAGTCTCAAACCTTTTTATCATAGCCTACACAGAGGCAAAATCACCATGTTAAACATATAGCTTAGTGGGGAATAGTTAAACAAGATAAAATTTGATGACTGTTAGACATTCATATGCATTGAATCATGTCAAATCATAGACAACCTTTAATTGTTCAAATTAAAGAACAATCCAACATTATTTGCATCAGAACAAAATATAACATATCAAAATAGGATATACTTGCTTCAGAACAAAACATAAAAATATCTGAATAGAATATCATAATATCAAAACAAAACTTTAAGGCATCAAAACAACACTTGATTGTGTCAGAATAGAATTTGATTATATCATAATTAAACTTAGCTTATATCATAATTGAACATATATTAGAACACAAAACAAGTTAAACTACTAATTTTTTTTTACAAAAGTGGGTAACGAGACCAGAACAGAAGATACCATGGTTGGTATCTAAAACATAAGAAACTAATATCTCTAAATCAGGGGACACCGTAGTATCAATAATCAAGGGACACCGTAATGTCAATTATCAAGGGACACTTAGTGTTAACTTACAGGAGCAGCTGCAGACCCTTATAGGTATGCCTATTTACTCATGACTAAGACTTGGCAGTTTTTAAAACAAACCATTTCGGATTTCAGAATTTCATGTAAATGATGTAGTGCATAACATATGACCTTATTCATTTGATCACACTTAACATGCCTTATAAATACAAACATATGCATTAATGCATTAATAAATGCATTGAGTCATCACACATTATGTATATTCATACAATTAGAAAGTACTTCTAATACAATCCCAATTATCAAGCTCTTTAGACAATTGATGTTCCGGAATTATCACAATATCATAATCACATGACAATGAAATAATGCATAAGTATGAATTCATTTCCTTATGCTCAAACTGAACCCATTCATTCTCACTTGAACAAACTTATCATACCTTATAAACATAAGCCTTTGTAATAATGCACCAATGAATACATGAAGTAATTACACTTTACATGTACTTACCTAAGTTCCCAATTCTCAAACATTCATAACTAACACATCACTTTTATCATTTAAAACACATTTGTGTTCATAAGTATACTTCATTACTTTAACAACTTATAAGTTCTAAAATTAGATACGTTGTTATCTAATAATGCCTTCTTTAATTTATTACTTCAATTAAAAATCCAAATCTTATTCAACCCTTAATGAACTTATGCTACATCAAACTAGGTTCATTTTAAATCTTAATTAAGTCCAATTAAACCATTATAAAGTATCTTAACCTTATATGGTCCAACAATTGCCCAAAACCAATCTTTTCTCCTTCCTATGTACTTCCCACAATCGTGGGAATAGCCTTATAAATCCTACTATCGTGGTATGACTGAACCGAAGGTTCACTCACCCACAGCCTCCAATTTGTTTCTAAAACTTGACTTCTTCACTTCCATTTGACACACCTTCACCAAAGACCATCAATTTCACTTCAATTTTACCTTATTCATGCTTCAATAACTCATAAAATTCATGTCCAAACCAATTCAAAAATCATTCATTAAGTAACTTACAAATTAATATCTTCCACACATCAAAACCAAACTAGAAGTTATCAAACAAGGATCATTTTTCCAGCATTCATTTATCATCATCATAACACATATTTCTTGCCAATTCAATTATCTAAAAACTTGTAATAATACATCCTATCAAGTTTAGTAATACCTTACCTTCTTAACTTTAAAGAACAATTCCAAAGAATCAAGCCAACTAGTCTTCTAAACAACCAAACACAGCTCCTAAACCAAGGTGCAAATTTCATCACCAACACAACAATAACACAGAAAATAGCAAAACTTACTTCTTTATATAGTAACTTACAAAGATTCTAAGTAAAGATAATCCAAAATTAAGCAAAATTCCATTCTTTGAGAGGAAATGAGAGAGTTTCAGTGGAGAGAATGAGTAAAGAAGGAAGAGTTATAGCAAAAACTGGCCAATGCATAAGGTCATGTCATATGTAAGATGGCTCATCTTACTTTAGGGCCACTTGTTTCATAAAGGCATAAACCATATGTCTTTTCCCTAGCTAGCACACATGTTCTTTTATAAAGCTGCCATATGTCACAATTTAATTAAGCCACTTGTCACTCAACCAATGCTATCAAACATCATTGCATCAACTATACCTCAATTCTCTAACGGTGTCAATTAATTCTAATTTATTAAGTAGGATCCATTAAACCAAAATTTAAGTCATATGCAATTCTCAATCATCTCACAATTTTTAACACCTATCGTACATGTACTTTCACGAGCATCTAACATTCCAACTAGGGTACAATTTAGGGCTTTACACTATGGTCAGAACATCTCCAAAAATCCACTCTTGGTTTTTTGTTTATGTTTGTGGATTATCTTTTTGTTATTTGGTTATTTTGGATGTTTATTCATGGATCTTGAAATAATGGGAAGTTCTTTTCTCATGTAGATTGTGTACTTATATGTTCAATTGTCCTCTTTAGGGGAAGTCTTAAATTTATAACAAACAGTGTCAAAAAGGGTGAGATTGTTAAGATATATGTTATATATCTTATTATTTAACTTTGGCATTATTCGATAATTGGACTTTCAAGATAATGTTGATTAGATTTAAATTAAAAAATCGAGATGGGATAGAAAATCTTGGATTTCATTAGTTGATTATAGCTATCTTGAAGGCTAAAATTAAAAAAGTATCTTGGAAAATTTTTTGTAACATATTGTATCCATCTTGTGAAGAGTCCTAGGTGAATCATATCAAAATTCTACTATGTATGCCTACTACCATGTGCTCTCCCTTATTTTGTTTATGTGAATGTTTTTGGGGTGTGACCTTTTCATTGTGCGTGCAGCTACTTTTCTTAATTGGATTATCGCACAACATATGTTGTATGTGTGTGTGTTGCACTTTCCTTGGTGTGTCACTGGTTGAAGAAGGTTGTCTTAAGTGGATGTTGTGTTTTCTCTTTAGTGTCTCTGTTGTTAATTGGACAACTTTGGTTAGGTAGTTTTTCAACTAGATTTTCACACAATTTAGACCGTGTATAGCGGCTGCACTTGTCTTAGTTGTGTGTAGTTAATGAGTTTAGTATGCAGCCATGATTTTATCTAGCCAAGTGCGTGAATCAGTATGTAATTTCTTTAATTCTTCAATGTCAACCTTCTAGGCGCAAAAATCCCAGTAGCTAACTACGACAATTTACTTGGTTAACGACTCTCAGATCTGTCTTGGAAGGAACTAAATTCATTAGGAAGTTGTTCTTTTTTTTATCTCAAGTGTATTTGCTTTCGTTCTTTTTTTTTGTTACTTGAGTTATTCTATTATTGTCCCTTTTGTTTAGAAAATCATTTGATAAGGATAACACGAGTCGGTGGTGTTACTAGGTGTGAAATACTTTCACGGGTAGTGAAGACGAGGGATAGTGGCAAAGATGGAGTGACTCAACTCTATAAGGCCTTGTATAAAACTATTGTTTTTCCTTAGTGAAAGTATTAAGCTAGGTGAGGGCCCTGTAGGCATAGGCAAGGTGTGCTAAACCACATTAACAGACTTCAGTGTTGATTTATATTTGTTCATTTAATTTTTTGTTTTTGATTGTGTTAGAAACTACTGCGATCAAAAGTGGAGATTTTGCGAAACTATTAAATCCTTTGAATTTTCGTTACCTAAGTTTCTTCGCCTCTAATCAACTCACTCGTAAACAAAAAAATCCTTTAATTTTAACTCATTTTCTACCTCCAATATTATCAATAGAGGGTAAGTATAAAAGTGTGTGTAATAAAAACAAATAGGTGGAAACAACTTAAGTTTGGTGTTCTATATTGACTCTTACCACCCAATTCAAGATGGAAGCATTAATGACATCGACATTGTCCTTTACAATAACGCAATTTATATTGTGCTTCTTGGTTCCTCTGTTAAATTCTAAACTTCTACATTTCTCTTCTTCAACACCTAATTTTTCTTTTTCTTCAATTTTTAAGCTTTGGCTTTCAAGTTTTGTTTTTCAACCTTTCTTTTTTTTTTTTTGCAGATGATCCCTCTGGTGATCCTAAGCTCATCGGTGCCCCTTATTAAACAGTTTTGCTACTCATATTCACCATTAAAAGAACTCTCCATAAGGTAACCAATGGAGGTTTTGGCTTTATTGAATATCAATTGTTACCTAGATGTTACGTGTGTGATTTGGTTATATCGTTGAAGTTTTATTATTTTTTCTAGGTAATGAACAAGTATGATTATGTGAAAATAAATAGAGTTTATCTCCATCTTTTTCATTTGTTAGGATGTGGGTATAAAGAAACATGTCGTTAGAAGATTGATAAGTTGCAATAGTTGTAACATAACTTTATTTTGAGTCAAAGGCATTTCATTTTCACGAATATTACAAATTACAACATTTCCTTTTTAAATGTTATAGTAGTGTCTTTTGTTGGTTTACGCTTCATCCTTTGTCATAGAAGAGTATTCTTAGGTTCCTCCTTTTGCAATAACAGTTGCCTCCTGGATATGTATTTGTTGAATATCAAGTAGAAAAGCAGATACAAGGTATTTAATATAGGCATAAAGCATTGTATTTTATGTAATTTTGGTTGAAGTTCAGACCTTTTTACTAAATGGCTTGGTAATCTTACATTTTGATAAAGAAATCCTTTTAGTGATGGAGGAAATAACTTTAATGTGTTAGGGAAGATTTTTAATGAAAACAAGCAAATCTACACGATTAAACTATGATTTAGTAATATACAAAAAAATTTGAGTTAAATATAACTTATTTGAAGGCTTGGAGATAAAACACAAACATTTCAAACCCATGTTCACCTATAAGAAAAGCCATAAAGTTATATAATGTGCCACATTAGAATGTACATCCCACAAGGTAAGTTGTCTAACCTGTGTTCCAAAACACAATATTAAGTAAATATAACATGGAACCATATTCAAGACATGTTTGAAGGTAAAAAAAATTATAGAATGTGCCATAGTTAACATAGGACCTAAATGTCCCTATTTTGCCTCATGTTCTTGCCCAAAATTTTATGTACATTTAATTCAAATAACGCAATCTTGTGTCTGTACCATGCAACCCTCATGTTCTATCATGCAGCCCTCGGTATACTTTCTATATTGCTCATATTTATTTTGATACAACCCCATATATAGCTTAACAGGCCACTTACACGTTCCCATGTAAGTGTCATGTTTTATACTATAAAAGGTATATCTAGCCTATGTTTTCTCATTTTTAGTTACCTCAACCACCTATTTTTCCTTAAATTCCAACTTTGGCATTTAGTTCTTAGAGTGACTTATAATCCACTAATCCCTCCCTAACCACACTAAGTGTAACTTAGGATTTGTTTTCACTTTTCGTCACCATATCTTTAGCATCATCTAGGTATTTTCTATTACAGTCCTAATTTTATTATTTTAAAGTATTATAGATTTATAAAATTCAAAATTATATTTTGTGCTTATTTCTCATTAAGTATCCATTATGTATGATTTAAAAGGTACTAGGAAGATGACTTAGAATAATTATAAACATATGTTATCTATGGTCAAACATGTTTGCTGCAATTATTTGTTGTGTTTAAATTATGAAATTAGTTACTTGATTTCCTAAGATTTGTCTATAAGGCATAGGAAGTTTAATTTTTACGTCATAGGATTTGAGTGACAATTAGATCATGTATGAATAAATAAAAGAAACATGAATATGGAAATATAATAGATTTAAGTTGATATATAATTTAAGGGTTCATTATTTTGTCTCTTATATATAAAATTATGCCTTATGCAGTTATGCTTATCCTTTTATGTTTCCAAAAGATGTTCGATGAGTATTCACTTATATGCTTTATCTTTCTTTACGATACGTTATTAAGGTAAGGACTGGATTACCCTAACAAAAGAGGCCCACAGTATCACCCTTATGCAAGAACGCTAAAGTAGATGCTTTTGCATCTACATCATAAGTGATAGCTCCAAAGATGTATGTACGAAGGAGATCTCAGGCACCATGGCCACCACTACCACCTCTAGCTGAACCACAAATGCCAGCTGAACCACAAGAATAGTTAAACCATCCTTAACTATATTTTAACACTAATACACAAAGGAAGCACTACCAGACCTTCCATACATAATAGTTTGATGCATTAAAGTACATACACTAGAACATGTTAAGCGAGGTAGATCTTGTTGACAATGTGCACAAGATCATTTCACTCAATGAATGGTCATATTTTATTGATATTAAGGAGACTAATTTACTAGGGGTTGACTCTCGAGTTATATGCAATTAGAGGTAGATGGTATTAAGGCTTTTAATGGAGGATGACACCATTCCTAAGTTGAAATTGAGTGGTGTAGATCACAGCCTCAATTATAATTAACTTGGGGTCCATATTAGCTTTTACCGTTGGACATTTTTTACATTTCCCATAAAGCTGGACAACATCTAATTGCAATTTTCAGTTTTTCAATAACTTATCGGTTAAGTTACATAATTTGATTTGGATAAAGATAACAAAGCGGCCTAATAAATAATCTAAGTCAATGAGTTAAAGTCCAGGAGAAAAATAGATTTTGATCAGTATAGATCGGACCCATATTGGGCCTATAATAGGAAGCCTAATATGGAAGCTACATATAAAGGTTAAGGCCTCCTGCAGTTGCAATGTCATTCATATTCATCGGGATTCTCTAACCTATTAAGACTGCTTACATTTTGAAAAATTTGTAGAAAGGCTTAACTGCATCCTCGCAAGTAGTTCTCATGAAGGAGGTACTGGATTCGTGCTCATTTGAAATTATCGAACTGAAATAAGATATTTTAAGCATTTCTTCATTTATTTCCCTTTCACCTTCGACTAAGATACGTAACTAAAGTCTCGTTACGTATTACATGTAGTAACAGAGTAGTGACATGATCGAGTGGTTAAAAACAAAGATTTTTTTGTTTTTCTCTATATGTTTCTTAGAGAGTTAACTTTTGTTTCTCAAACTTGCTTTTTATGCATGGAATTGGTATAAAATTTGTTTAACCTTTAGAAACGGGTCAAAAACGAGCCTTGAAACTTGAAAATTTAACCTAAAACTCGTCAAAAATTGCCTTATTTTGACAAAAGGAAAAAGAGCTATCGGTCATACGTGCCCGACAGGTGCACAGTAACATCCGAAGGGCGCACGCATTGGACGGGTGCGCAGTAACGTTCGTGACCAGCAACATGCCACTTATCGACACGTGAATGGCATGCTCAAAACAATAAGGTGCGTTGGTGCGCATGTGGTTGTAAGCTGGCATGTGCACTGCAAGTGCCTACTTGCCCTCTGACATGTCTGGCATGTATACCGCAATGCTGATGTTAGCCCCTAAAAAAAAAAAATTAGATTTCCCCGTAAAGGTGTCCCAAGGTGATTTAGGTCAGTTTTCAAGTCTAAGGAATTCATAAAGTAAGGTTTTCTAATTTTTTGAATTTATTACATTTGTAACAAATTAAAGTTTAACTCCAGAAAATGGAAAAAAGACATTTTGAAGCCGATTTTGAGTAAATTTTCATGCTTCAAACATCATATAAGGGAGATATTTCAAGTTTTTATGTCTCAGGTCTTATGTTCAGTGTTCAGGATCGCATGATAGTCACTCAGAAAAGGAATTAAGACATTCTAAAGCCATTTTTGAGAATTTTTATGCAACAAACTTGTTGTAAAGGAGATATATGAGGTTTTTGTATCTCGAGTTGTTTGTTCAATATTTGGTGACGCACGATAGTTGCTATAACAAGATTTTTGGCAACAAAAGTCTTGAATAAAGTTTTTAGGGAATGTCTTCAGGACGAGTGTGTGACAATAAGACTATGCATTTTGGTTTTGTAATTAATGATGTTACATTGACATATACCGTATGCCCATAAAGAATGTGAGGATAACATAAAGATGTTTCCCCTGTGTTTTTGTGGATTTTTTGAGTGCTGGTGAGCATGTAGTCACCAAAGTGGCCTTTCAAGGTAATATTTTGAATTGTTCTGCTTGCATGTTAGGAGATGTCTCTAGTCTTATGTTTGGTTATTTTTCCCAAAGGTGTTGTCTTTACATAAGATTTTGAGATGTGCATAAAGGCATTAGATGGAGGAAAGTCATTGCTTAAATGATCTATTCGTCCAAAGGTAGTAGTTTCATGAGAGTTCTTGGCTTGTACTCTGATCGCTTTTACGTGGAGGTCTAATTGCATATATTATATATTCAGCCCAAAGGTGTTTCATAATATGTGTGATCAGATTCTCAGTAAAGATACTATTTAATAGTTTTGAGTATTGTTGTTATCCTACATTTGTGCAGATCTTTATGTTGTTATTTTACAATCATCTTTTTTGTCAACAATTACAATGTCACCATTGAATCTTATAGAGATAGTTGATATTGATATTGATATGGCCATACGTACGAATAGGCTATATCCACCTACATCTATGAGCTCGAGATCTTATAAAGCAACTTATGCAGCTTGGAATCAGTCTAACAGATTATGTTTGATGACTATTAAAAGATCCGTACTTGATCATCTGTTTAGTGGATTTCTGGCACAGACATAATAAAGGAGTTTCTTGGTACTATCTCCTATAGGTCTCACCTAATGTTGAGATAAGTGCCTTGATGAAAAAATTATTCTCTTTGAGGTATATGAGAGACAGGGGAGTTATGGAGTACATATAAAAAATGATCCATCTTCACAATAGACTCAAGATGCTAAACATTACTCTTCCCGATGGCTTCATAGTTCACCCGACTATAAGGACACTCCCTCTATAGTTAAGTAATCTAGTGATGACATATTACTCTCTGAATGAGGAATGATACTTCAATGCTTTGATTGCCCATTGCATTGTTGAGGAGGAGAAACTCAAGATTGTAACTCCTACAGTCCTTAAAGCAACTAAAGGGAAGGAAAAGATGAAGCGCACTAAGATTAAAGGTAGAAAGCCTAAATCTTCTCCACATGCTGATGCTAGTCAATCAAGTACTGGTAAAGGTCTACGGATATAAATAAGCCAGTAGTATAAGGCTTAGAAGGAACAAATGTGACCATCAGGTAACTCCTTGGCTTATAAATTCATGAATCTAATTTGGTGATAGTCCTGTTAAATTCTTGGTGACTATCTGTAGAGCATCTAATCAAGGTGCTTCCATAATGCAGGAGTTCATATCCAGGATAGAGCCAAATAAAGGGAAGGAGAACCGATGGTTAACAACAGTGAAGAAGCGGATGTAATATCTATATGGGATGTATGTAACTGAACCTTGCTGTAAGGTTCATTTTGGTTTTACATGACACATATTATATGTGATCTTTGTATCAATTTTGGACAAAGAAAGTTATCATTTTGTAATTAATGCTTCTATTATATAGTTTTTGTTTAATGCAAAAGATAATGGTACAACTTTCTTATCATATGGTTTTTATAGAATGTTTCTTACCCCTATTAGATATATGCTTCTTCGTATCTTACCAAACAAGTCAAGAAAGACGACCCTGATAAAAGATAAGTCATACATGTTATAACATAAAGGGTGGTTTTAGAGACGAATTAGGTTAATTTTGAGTAAACTTGGAAGAATTAGAAGACATGGCACCTATATACCAATGTGTTAGGGCTATGCTCCAAGTCGGCAACTATTATTTCTCTTTTGTAGGCTTACACATCCTCATGTTACCCACTAAATCAAGAAACATGGAACTTACACATCCCTTTGTTGGTTTTGTGTTAATAGTAAAAAAATCTTACAAAATTTATAAAATGTGTTAGGACTCGATCTTGAAACTGGACCCCAACCGAAAAAAAAAAGAAAAAATGAAGGAACGGATAGCAAAACGAAATCGAATCAGAAAATCGGATAACAAACGGCGAAAACAAGATCGAAAGCGGAAAGCGAAGGAAACGGATTTCGAAGTAAAACTAATTGGAAGAAAATTGAAAACGAAGCAAACAAACGGTTCAATCGAACCGTAACAAATTCCGACATCTGATCGAAAACAAAACTAGCGTG
The DNA here is from genome assembly GCA_025531955.1 of Erythroxylum orinocense. NCBI lineage: Eukaryota > Viridiplantae > Streptophyta > Magnoliopsida > Malpighiales > Erythroxylaceae > Erythroxylum > Erythroxylum orinocense. The sequence goes on from JANZLX010000002.1 coordinate 25,759,121, forward strand.
TCGCATTGGAAACCCGAAGACTAAACCAATCTGAAATCCAGTATAATTTTTTTTTCTCATATTATTCATTCCCTTTTTCTCTTTGTTCAATCTTATTCAAAACAAGACAATACACTTTTTCAATTAGGAAATCATCCATTCTAATCTCACATTCCTTTGCCATAAAGACGATCACACACATCTCATTCATAAACAAATATATCCCATAAATCATCAATTAACCAAAATCTTATTTGCTCATTAACAAAAATCAAGCAGCATAACGGTTGTATTTTAAAAAAACCCAAAAATCTGCAAATCAAATTAAACTCACTTCTATAGTCCAACATAATCCACACAAATCATCGGACCTCTTGCCCAAAATCCCAGCATAATCAAACACAATTCTAAACCTAAAACACTTCAACGAGTCTCAATCATAACCAGAAACATCCATATCCAAGTCACACTTATATCTCAATTCAAGATACAAAATCATCCTTAATTCCATACATAAATTCATAATTCATATCCATCATACTCAATTATATACACAATTTCATA